>JBBMOL010000955.1:0-56540 GCA_037954665.1 Laguncularia racemosa | reverse complement strand
AGAAGAATTAGTTTCGTAGGACCTTTACTAAGAGATATCCCAGCCTCCCAACATACTCTTTGTTTTGATCGTGTAAACCAAAGAAATACATGACTTCTCAACATGGTTGTGTTACTCTCGTGTTGAACACAAAAACATACTGAGGGATACATGACCTCATAATACGTTATGTTTGACCATGTCAAATGCAAAAAATATCGAGAGATACACAACTTGTTTACACGGCCATGTTTCGACCATGTTGAACCCAAAACCTACTGAAAGATTCATTACCTTGACACGGTCATGTAATAGCCATGTTGAGTGGAACATAACTTTTTTTTATATCTATTTAACTCCTAATTAAACTAATTTCCACGCAACTTAGATAATTAATAAGACCTTAGATAATCTATTGTATTAAGAGAAATTAAGGGAATTATATTATTTTTAGATTAGTACTAAGATGGATGTATTGGTGAATGTATAGATTTTAGCTTAGCTTAAGTTCAAGACTAGACGTGCTTAAAGTTGGATTCCACGTACATGTTTACCTTGTTTATTGGTTGTGATTGTTAGGTAATTATTAAAAAACTGGTTATAAGAATTATGTGAAGTAATGTGAAATGTGAATGAAAGGTTGCATGTTGCTTGTGCTTGGCTTAGCCTAGGGGTTTACAATGGCAGATCTCTAGGGGACACCTCGATAATCGGTATGCTGTGTTGTCCCTAGTGAACCATGTATCAAAATGATCTAAGGTAGATTAGGGTTAGATGGAGCCCACAATGGTAGTTCCCACTAGGACAAACTTTTGTGTGTGATAGGGTCATGAGTACCCCTATGTGGTATAATTAATTTTGAATTGGTATATAAGCTAATGTATGAAGGTGTTGTGGATAAATTTTGCATATATGCATGTGTTATTAATGTGGAGTGCTATACACATGTGAATGTGGTACTCACATATTGAGCTTAGGCTCACAAACCCCCCCTCCCCCTCTTCCTATATATTTTTTAACTGTAATGAGAATGACGAGCAAATAGAGTATGATGAGATAGGAATCTACTATATGAATGAGGAACAAGGAAATTGGAAGAGTTGTAATTTGATTATTATTATTGAATTGAAAATATGGAGATAATAGCTTATTCTTAGTTATGTTAATTACTACAGGAAAATAATTATTTATTTGGAGATTTTCATTGTTATAAAAATAATGAGATTTGGAATAACTTATTTGAGAGTCATTTATTTTATTAAAATTATAGTAGTATAAAGGTTAATGAAGATAAATAGTTTTGAAGTATTATGAAGTTTTAGAACCTTAATGTGTTGCTACAAGATAATAACATTGGTGGGCTATGATATTTCAAGCTTTGGGGCATTACAATCTCACAATAGGATTATCAACAATAGATCTTTCTCTTCATAAGGAAGTTTTCTATGGAAAAGGGTAGTTTAAAAATAAAACTAAAAAAAATTAAAAGGAAAAAGGTCACTATAGTTAAAATGGGAAAAAAATTAAAGAAAAATAAATCGTCTAGTTGAATTCTCTTTTTCCTCATTTTCACCATGTGGGAGGCCAAGTTTGCTTCGGTATTGTCATGACTTATATGTAACATTAAGGAAATAGATGAAAAGTTGATCAAAATGCTAAGGGATGTGGAGAGACTGAGACGTTTATTAGTCTATCATAATAGGTTAATTTCTATTGATACTTCAACATTTACTAGATATTGCTTGTGATCTATGACCTCTTTTAACTTCGAATAAGTTTGTAGTACTACTATCATTATCAACTAGTCGCAATCCGTATTTGAAGCTTGAACAACCCTAATTCCTTTTTGCTCAGCACTCTTAGTACTAGCACTAAGTTGTCAATGCTCATCCCATCTTCGATAAAATAAACTTTACTAAGATGGTCCACCAAACAACATAACAAAGTAAATAACTACTGAATTTCTTGCAAGAAGTCATGAAGACAATTAAGGTGGTGGTTACAAGCAAAATCTCCACCTCATAGTTTAGTTTAGTGGCATCAATTTTAATAACCTCTTTCTTTATATTGGTCATGTTTTTATGAAACTTTTTTATGTTCATTACTTAAATATAAAAGAGAGGATCGATAAAGAATTGTAGGAAGGTTCTATTATTAATCAATGATAGGACTAGCCAACAAAGTGGGAATGACTGCTGAGAGATTTTATTATTCTAGCATAATAAACTAATAAAAGCGATACAGCTTTAGATTGCACTAATACTTTTGTTGTGGTAGCATATGCAGTGTCTTATATGGGCATGCTTTGGACACTTATTAATAAAGTACTGGATTATCCTACTTAGAGTATAATATGACAGCATATCGAGCACACTTAGACACATCCAAGACATTGACTAGAAAATGTGGGTGGTATATGCTCATAATATAAAATATTTTAAAATTGATAAAATAAAATAAAAAAAATAGACCTACACGGGCACTTTCACACTTTTTTGGGAAATTTAATGATCAATAGACTTTGGGAAACTTCCAATGTTAAAGATCCAGGGGAAAGTAAAATCATAATCTTATAATATTTTCCAATATCCAAAAAAAAATTTGAAATAAAAATTTTAAAATAGAAAATTCCCCAATTTGCTACTCGTTTTTCCTTTATTTTTATCATCTTGCGCAGATCTTTTTTGTCTGCACTCGGTTTTTTTTTCCCTTTTTTCCCTTCACACTTTAGTTGTGCCCACACAATCCCTTTTTCCAATAAATTGTCAATTTGATTAGCATAAAATTTTACTTATTTGAAAAACAGTTAAAATTAATTTGGGTTTTTCTTTATACATTTTATAGGTTTTAATTTTTTTTATTATGTAGGGTTTTTTTGGTTAAAATTTTAAAAAAAAAATCAAGGTAAAAAAAAAAAAGAGAATTAGTAAAATTTGACAATGACCAACCCAATTTGGGGTTTACTATAGAATAGAAAATCACTGACGAATTTATGGCTGGCTTGTCGTATGCTAACCATTTAAATAGGGGTTTGGGGTCGTAAAACTGCTATCAATTTTGAAAAATTATTAGAATAAATTGTGTTCGTATCCATTTGACCTTGTTTAAATTCTACTGCTTTTTCTCAACCTCTAATTGCTCAATACACCCATTCTTCCCAAAACCTAACACACAATAGCTACACCAGGGAGGAGCCTATTTTTGTAACTTCAAGAAAAGGCTTAACAATCACCACTAAACCGGCAAAAGTTAAGATTTTTGAAAAAGCCCTCTCTCATTTCAAGTGTTTGACTGGGGGTTTTCCCTTTCTCGGTTGTACGGTGTCAATGAGGGTTTTTGTGGCGATGGTTTTTTTTGCGTCGTCCCCTATTTGACAAACAACCATCGCTTCTTCGATTTCGAGCGAACGAGAGAGGGATAGGGTCTGTTTACAGATTTAGAGCAAGACTAACGGAGACTACCCTTTTTTTTTTTTTTTTTTTTTTTTTTTTTTTTTTTTTTTTTTTTTTGTTTTTTTTTTTTTTTTTTTTTTTTCCTCCTTCTATTAACTTCCAACCCTTTCTATGACGATCCTACAACCCCTTCAAAAACCATTTGCAATCACGCCCTTAGCTTGCCTTCCTCTTTGGGCAAAGGGAAAACAAAAAAGGGGAAATAAAAGGGAAGGGATTGGTAAGGGGTTTAATCAGGAATAAAAGAAGGAAGGGAAATTAAGAAAGAAGACATTTGTAGAGTTTGTTTTAGATAGGGGACGATAAGAAAGAGAAGAAGGGAAGAAAAGAAGTAAGAAAAAAAGGGGATAGGGATAGCAGGGAGGGACAGATGATGTGACCAAGGGGCCCTGATGGATAGGGCCGGTTGTGTATCTTTTTTTGTTGTTGCTACTTACAGGGGAAGAAAAGGGAAAATAAATGGTGGGGGTGGATTGGGTCGGGAAGAAGTATGTGCAACCGAAGAAAAAGAAAAGAGAGGGGAAAAAAAAGGAAAAAAAAAAAGAAAAAAAAGCAAAGGAAAAAAAAATAAAGATTTGGAAAAATAAAAAGAATATCTATTTACGTGTTCATTTGGTATAAAATTTTAGAAACTCAATAAATTATGATACTTGAATAAAATTTTTTACGTTTAAACTAATTTAATTTTTCGGACAGAATTTTTCCCCAAAAATTTTTTCATTTGAAATTCCAAAATTTTAAAATTTTAAATTTAATTCATTATTTAACCAAATTTTTAAAATTTGATTTGGGAGAATTTTATTTTTTTAATTTAAAAATTTTCCCGAACTAAAGTTGGGATTTAAAAATATTTTTATTTATCCTTTTAATATCACATTTGGATATTTTCCAATTTCTTTTGTTCCCAAAAATTTATTTGGTAAATATTTCATTTATTCAATTTGCACTCCAACTTTTTTTCCTTTTGTAAAGGTTTTTTCTTTCTAATTTTTTTTTTTAAAAACCTTTTTTACACAATTATTAAGAAAAATTTAGGGTTCAATGTTTTAATTTTTTGTAGTACATTTTTTAAAAGTTTTTTTTTAATTAGCGAGATTATCCCCTCGCTACCCTGCCTAAAAATATTTTTATTCTATTTATTTTCTTAAATTTCATATAGTTTTTTAAAAAATTTTAGATTTTACACCCCCCCCCCCTTTTAAAGAAGTTTCGTCCTTAAACTTTTCCGTACTCGCCCTTTTACCTTTATCCTTCTCATTAAATTTTCCCAAATTTTTATTTTTTTAAATTTAAAGTTTGTCTTTTTGTAAAAACCCCGTAATGTTACGAGATTGCTAAATTTTTTGAGATCATAGTTTGTGTTGTTTATTTTTTTATTGATCAATGACGGGCTATGGAATGGGTGTATATGTTTTATACCTAATTTTTTTATATTATTTCTTATTGTTTTAGTTGGGTTATAATGTTTTTAGCGCTATGGTTTTGTAGTAACAGCGTATCAAGACGCTTTTGGAAAGGATAATGACACAAAATTGGGAATCGAATTCCTTTCACCAAATCAAAATCGCAACAAAAAAAAAACAAATGTTACAATTTTTGGGTTTTTTCTGGATTTTGGTCAATGAAAAAAAACAAGGAATGGATAAAATTACCATCTAAGATCCCAAATTGTAAAATTTAAACAATTGAAAAAACAAATCATAAAAAATAAACCCTTTTAAAATAAATCATTAAGTTTAAAGAATTCAAAATTAAATAACGATTCGCCAAAAATTCTATAGGAACCAAGAATTTGAAGAACAATACGAAAAAAAGTGAAAATCAATTCTAAATATTCAAGAATCCCAAAAGGGGTTTCCCCACACAGCTCAAAGTGTTTGCTTACAACCAAAAATATCATTTTCCTCGTAAAAAACCCAAAAGACACTATTAATCTGCTAAAACAAATTGTGCAAAGCCTTTAAAGGGCCCGGGCCAAAGGCCAGCAATTTTCATTTAGGCGGACCAAGGCTGGTGGCCTACTTTTTAGGCCACCCCAAAGGGCCCGGGCCTTGAACTAACCAGCCGACTTTATTCAAGGCCCGGGCTTAAGGTGGCCGAACTTCGCCTTGGTCCCCCGACGCTTATGTCCTTTTTTTTTTGGCCCCGTACTGCCAACTAACTCGAATTGCTTTTTTTTTCTTTGGTGCTCGTATTTTAGCTCTTGGAACTACTTTCCCCCTCCATTTTAAAAAAGTTTTGACCCGATCGTATCGTCCATCCGCGACCACATAAAAGACTCCTCTTTCCCAGGCTCTAAGGCAAATAAACCCTTTTTTTGTTTACTTCAATTGGACCATAGGAAAAAGCTTGTATCCCTTTTGCCATGCGAATGGAACTCAGGGAAAACCATCATACGGGCTCGGGCATCTGCCAAGGTCTTCCTGGGAAAAAAGTGAGCTTCCAGGAACTACACACAAGTAAGGGAAACACAACCTAATATGACATAAAACACCCCCTGTGGACTAAACCCAATGAAGTGCATAAGGTCTTGGATGCTGCCCACCTATAAACCCAACTTAAACCCATTCTAAAGCAACATTAGTGTAACTACCCTGTGCAACCAAAATCAAAAAAGTTTTCCTCTACCCACCTTGGATAGAAATAAATTGGCTCTCTGTTACGAACACTTCATCCTTTTAACCATTACAAGTCCCCCGTACGGGATTCGCAAATGTCTTCATTTTCCTCTTCTGTTCTTCTCCTCACCTCAACTTTATCCCCCTTTTTATGACCATAACCCTTTAAAATTTGACTTAAGAAAAATTGGCCAATCCAAAACACTTAAAACATTTGATATCCCGCTCTTCTTTGTTGTTTTGGTCAACAGCTTCACTACGACTACCTTTCCCTTTTCCTTCCCTTTTCCTTCCCCTCTCCCCATCATCTGACTTAGGGTTTTGATATATTTTTTGACCCGGCTACTTTTGATGCCCTCAACCCGGCTAATTTAATCACACCCCAAGATTTTTGAAAATGCGGATTTCCCACTAATTGGCAAGTCCATCTTAAACCCATTATGAAAACAGCTATGGTTCATCGAGATTCCCTAATATCACATTTTCCCATTAGGTCTCAACCCCTTCACATACTCTTCTATGCCTTCTTACCCTGCCTCAAGGGTTTTGCCCCCATCAGCACCCTTTTGTTATATAGTCTGGCACAAATCTGTGTCTCACAACCTTTCATAAAGCCCATGAATCACTTCTCCTCATCAGCCCTACGTCTCTCTTTTGTAATTTACCCCCACGACTACATTTTCAGAGAATTCTAGAGACGCCATTTTCCCCTTTCTGCGCTCATCCCACCAAAACGTCAAACCCCTTTCTAAACCCCTTTGGCCCCCAGTCTAGAATTCCTCTGTTTTACTACTACCAGTAAAGGTGGAATTTTCAGCTTAATTTTTTCAACCCCCTTACGCCTGCATCTTTTTTCCTCTCCTACTCCTTTTACTACCAACATCAGATTCACCACTAAACCCTCCTCCAATTCCTTGCCCCCACAAAAGCTTCTTCTATCCCAAACCTCCAATCTCTCCATAATCAATTTAATATTTTTTTAGTTTGATTGAACTCAGCCCTAGTCAAAAAACCTCACCCCCATTATCAACACTTTCCCATTGTTGTTACTATAAACCCTTTTCCATGCACGACATCTCTACCATCAAAAATTTCACCAAAAGATACACAAGAACAAAATTTCCCAAACAAAAACCCCCAAAACCTAATTCATAGCAATTCAACACCCAAAAATTGAATTCACACAGATACCCAAAAACCCCAATTCTTAAACACCCAATCACCAATTCAAACGCCAAAATGTTTGACAGAATCTTTAAAAAAAATTTCCCAAATTTAAAAAGATATTGAATTAAAACTAAATTGAGTTGAGATTCAAAAACCCTTACCGTTTAACCCACTCTAATCGAACCCTCGCTCTAAATCCTTTACAACCCAAACCCTTTGCCTGTCCCAAATGACACAAATTGGAAAAAGAATTCCTTTCCCCAAAATAAAATTGTCAATAACATAAAATTTTACAAATTTTGGGTTTTTTCGGGTTTTGTTACAAACAATAAAAAACATGGTAGGAAAAAATTTCCCAATCATAGATCAAATTGAAAAAATTTAAAACAATGGGGCAATCAAACAAGAACAAAAAACCACTTAAAAATCAATCACAAAGGGTTTAAAAAATTTCACAATTTAAATAACGAGCTCACCACAAATTTATAGAACCCAAAGAATTTGATATAACAAACGAATAAAGGAAAATAAATTTCTCAATTTTTAAAGAATCCCAAAAGGGGGGATTAAACATTAAAATTTTTTTGGGTTACAACAAAAATATCACTGCCCCGAAAAAATAAAGTTTTACATTTCAAAAACAAATTGTCGAACCCATTAAGGGTACCTTCATTTACCCCACACAAAGGCCGGGGGGCCACATTTTAGGCCCGGCTCTAAAAGGCCGGCGCTTTGAAGTTAACTCACCGACCTTTTTTCAAGGCCGGCTTAAGGCTAACCGAACTTCCCCTTTAGGTCCTCCCAGCTTATGCCTTTTTTTTTTGCCCCCAACTGCCAGCTAGAGCCGATTGTTTGTTTTTTTTGGCCGTATCTTACCCTTTTTGGAAATTTGTATTAGATAATCCAATTTTAAATTTTCGACAACACGAAAGCATTCATTTTTTTCCCTAAAGTTTTTTCTACAAACAATGGAACTTCATACATTTGTGAATTCTTTTTAGGTAGTCCTTCATTGTGGAGCCTACACCAAAGATTTCTCGATTCCCTTCATGCTACATAGATTCCCCTAGGTCCTATGGTTATAGGCCCACAAGCTTCTCACTTCCTGAGTTCTACCCTAGGGGTATGTCGCTTAAAGCCTATGGTTAAAACCTATCATTCTCACATTTTAAATATCCCCACCTATTTTTCGGTGAGGAATAGAGTTTAGGTAGCAGTTTAAGAAATTTTAGAACTAAACAAAACCAGAAAAAAAATAAAAAATTGTATAACTACATCTAAGTCTTATGATTTTACTCCACAATCTACCCGGGTTTTCTCCCTTTTATCTCATTTTTTGGGGAGGTTTCCTTATTTGTAAGCAAAGCTCATACTAAATTTCCAAACCGCCCCGAAAGGGGGTCAAAAATTTTCACAAAAATCATCAGGGCACTGTGCCCCCATTACATGATAATCGCTTACAACTAGAGATCAAAAAACTAAGTAAATAATTACATTTACGACAATCAAAACTAAATTAGAAATAAAATATAACTAGACCATCCCCCACGTCAACCATGACGAAAGAATTGGGTTTTCCCCTACCAACCAGTAAAATAGCATAAACCTTTTTTTCCAAATTCAAAATTCTTTTTCAAAAAAGGCCCTTAACATTTCATCTAATAACCCATCCTTCACAATTCTTACTTTTTCGTTCTGGTTTTCCCAAAAACTCCAACTCTTCAATTTTATCCCATCCGAGTTTTAAAAATCGCTCCCTAAAAAAATGGTTTTTGATGGAAAAATTCGGCACGTCAACCTTTTCAGAACCCAATCTGGATGATTGACCAAATTGCTCTCTTTTATTTTCGTTTTTATTTCAAATAAATTTTTAGAATAATTTTACAGGTACAATTAATATCCCCAGGGGATGAAAAAATTCCACAATTTCAGTTGGACCAAGACATTTTTCGGTTTAACAACAAAGGCCCGCGCATTTTTCCTATCTGGGGCTTTTGGATCAGAAGATTTAGTTTTTTTGTATCTTGTAAATTTTATTAACTTTTTTGGGTTTGTATTTTGGTTTTTGGGACACTTTTTTTCCAGTAACTTTCATTTGGTTTAGCCCCCTTTAAAGGGGCAAACTTAAAATTTTAGCATTTTTAAAACCCCTAAATTTTAGCAAATAAATACTTCTTAAGAGGGGGTTTAGGGAGCTTATTTTTGCAGAACAACACTCTCATTTCACTGGAAATTTGGGTTTTCATACCTTTTTCCCAACCTACAATTTAAATTTCCAAGTTTTAAATTTGGCGATGAAAAATTTTGGATTGGATCTATCAATTCCTATTTTTTTTGTAAATTTCTTTCCTCCGTGTTTGTATCTAGGGTTGATTAAGATAGTTTTTGGTCAGATTACATCTAGTACACAAATTTCATTTTTATTTGAAAGAATTATCAATTGATTAAATTTTATCTTTAAAGGGTTTTCTTTGCTAGCGTGAATTTCACCTTTTAGAAAGGGGATTTTCCCTTCACGTTTTTTTTTGTAAAATTGGGGCTTGATTTTCGTGATTATATGATTTTAAAAGTGTTATTAAAGCCATTTCCCCATTGGGGTATTCAGATTATATCTTTAGTAGTTGAATTTCATCATTTCAACTTTGGGGTTCAAAAAAAGGCCTTTTTGGGGGATCCGATTTTGCCAACTTAGATATCTTTTTTTTAAGCTTTAATGTGCTTTTAAAGTTGTTTAGGCCCTCATTTTTTTGGTATCCGACCCTTTTGTTGAGAAAAGGGGAATTTGGTTGTATTAATTTCGGGAAAAGTGACAAAAATTTGGGGGTTTGATCAAGTGGAAAAAAAAACAATTGTTAGTAGTTGTTGTTGTTGAGTTTTGAGATTGTGAAATTGTTTTGGTTTGGGGATTTAATTTGCGATTTTTTGAGTTGTTTTGGGGAAGTTTTATCACTTTTGGATATAATTCACGGGAAGAGGAAAAACAAAGTAAAATTCCCTTGAAAATTGTTTAAATTTGTGAAACTTACCATTTTTGCCGTAAGTTTGGGCTTGGGATTTGAAGATTGTTTTTGACCCCCTTGTGAATTCGAATTTGTAATTTAAATTTGCAGATACATTAAGTGGGGTTTTAGAAGGGAAATTATTTGAATTCAAACATATAAATTTAATTGGGGGAGTTAATGTTTGCTATTTGTTTTAAATTTCATTTTTTCCAATTGGGGAAAGGCTTGCAATAAGTAAGTTACTTAAATTAAAATTTGAAGTTGCTGCCTATGGGGGATTCGAATTCATTTTTGGAAAGCTACTTATATCTCTGTTTTCATTATTGCCGTGGGAGTTGAAGATTACTTGTTTTCTTTGTTCACTTGGTTGTTGCCGTGGAAGTATTACATTAATTTATTGTTGTTTTGGTTTCCCGTGGGTAAACTTGGGGAAATTAATTTTGCTGCACTGTGTACTTTGGTTTGTTGTGGGGGAAGTATTAAACATAATTGCAATTAAAATTGAACATTAGGGGGTTTTTTGTTGTCTTTTGAAATTTTACATGTGTGAATTTTTAAGGAATTTTTAGGGAAAGTTATACCCTTGAATCAATCATTTGAAAACAATAAAAAAGGATCTACAAATATGTCAAAAGATATGTAAAGGGGGGATTGGGTAAGAAGCCAAAGCCGGGTTTGTGGGGGCAGGGACTAATTGCGGGCAAAGAACTCGGAGGAACAATTTCGGGAGCTTACTACTATGTTTGCACACTAGCAACAAGGTTATAGATGACTTTACCAAAACCCAAACATGAAAACCCAAACCCGGGCACCACCTCAGACCCAAAAAACCCCATTAAAACAAAGTAGTGGAAAGAGAGATGACAATTTTGGAAAACCTAAATCAGAATAGGGTTTTTCAGACCACCTCGGGTTTGGAATATGTAAACTACAGACCATCCTTGTGGTAAGGGATCCAATGATCCCTGACTGGGGGGAAAGGTCGAAGTCTTTTCGAATTTTTATGAGATTGACGAAAATACCAGGGTCAGTTTGGGCGAGTGTTTTGAGGGTATGCCACTTTGGTGAAGAATGATCAAAATGGGCGCAGGGGGGCTGAGGTTAGACCTGGGGGATATGAAAGGTTTTTAAAGGGAAGAGGTTCATTCCTGGCAACAACAAACAGGAGCTTTTTATGCAACTCAAATTTTGAGGCGGGGGGGGAAAAGGGTGGATATTATGGAAGAATTTGAGACCCTTATGATTTAGGTTGGGTCTTTTGACCTCTAAAAACAAACAAGCACAATTGTCTCAGTTTAAAATAGAATAGCGGTATTGTTGAGCACAACTTACCCACACTTGAGGGGCTATTAAATTTGGGCCCTTTAAAAGAAAGACAAGGGGGTCCAACTCTTTGGGGCTCCTAGCAGCAGGCCCAATACTACAATAACCCAATCAGCCGACAGTCACGGGGGGGACAAAGCATTTGGGAGGGATCAAGACAGTGGACACTACACCCCAACCATCATCGGGGAAAAAACTTACCCACGGGGGGAAAGGGTAAAAAGGTCATGGCACCAGAAACAAGGCAGACTTTCCCGGGATCACTAGGGGAAAAAGCACCCAATTAAACTTTTTAAATGCATGGATTTGGGCAATGGCCACAGGTCCAAAAAAGAGGGGGATGATATTAGGAAGACATTGGAAGGATACGGGGATGACCATAAACAATTTGACCCTACAGATCACCAAACATATTGCGGGAATATTATGATGACAAAGCAAATGCACCTGGGAGCATACTGGGGGAAAATATCTATCCCTCAAGTTTTACCGGGATTTGTCCACATCTCCTGAGTCAGTGATATCAGGGGGAGAACAATTTCATACCCTTGAAAAAATCAGAGGTAACCTTTGTGACCATCATTGATAGGGTAGTTGCACAAATTTTTTAAAAATCGCTGCACTATAAAAAATTTAAGGGGGGGGTTTTTTTTTTTGGGGGGGGGGGGGGGGGGGGGTTGCATTTTTCCCTTGGGGCAAAGGTCCAGGATGTGGGGAATTATCATGTGAGATCCTTTGTGAATAGTTCCTATGAAATGCTTCATTCTGTTGGTGGCCCGGTTGTATGATCCGGTGATACATGATGGGTTTAAAAATACCTACATGTTTTTCATGGGGGAGAACCAAATCTTTACCAATGACCCCCTCTGAGGTCGAGAGTTTTCAAAAAAGGGCAGGGACCATCCACACCCGGGTTGTCGAGGAAGCAGAAAACAAATCCTAGGTTCAATCCCACAATTGACCCCAGATTTGAGGCAAACTTCAGAAGCCCAGGAGAATGGGGAAAAATTTTGGGCCCGTCAACCTTTTCAAACCCAATCTGGATGATTTACCAAATTGCTCATCTTTTACTTTTGTTTTTATTTCTAATAAACTTTTAAATAATCTTTCAGGGACAATTATAATCTCCATGGGAAGCCAAAAAGTCCTACAACTTCAGTTGGACACAAACATTTTTTTAGTAACAAACAAAAGGGCCCGCTGCATTTTCTCATTTTAGGCATTGGATCATGAAAATTTTTGTTATTTTGTATCTTGAAATTTTATTGAAAATTTTTTTTGTATTTTTTGGGTTTTTGGGGCACTTTTTATTTCCCCTTAAATTTCATTTAGGGGAGCCACCTTTAAAAATGGGAAACTTATAATTTTTTACACTTTTTAACCCTAGAAGTAGCAAGTATAAATACTTGCTTAAGAGAGGTTTAGGGGGCTTTTTTTTGCAGAACATAACTCTCATTTCACTTGAATTGGGGTTTCATCCTTTGGGTTTCCAACCATCAATTTCAATTCCAAGACTTGAAATTGTGGCGAGTGTAACAATTGGAATTTGTGAGCAACAATTCCCACTTTTGTATTTCTTTCCTCTCTAGTTGTTTCAGGGTTGATAGAGATAGTTCTTGGTCAATTTTCACTTATATAAGGGAAATTCATTTGATTTTTTGAAAGAATATCAAGTTTATTCAATTACATTAAAAGGGTTCTTGCTAGGGGAATTTCACCTTTTAAAAAGGGGTCTTCCTCCGATTCTTTGTCAAATTTTAGGCTTGATTTCTGGGTTAAATTTTATATTTGAAGTGTTATTAGAACCATTTCCCCTTTTGGGGATCAATTAAACATTATAGTTTAAATTTCTCATTCAAAATTAAAGGGGTTTACTAGAAAAGTGCCATTTTTGGGGTCCGATTTTTCCTAACTTAGATACTTTTCTTTAAATCTTTTGAATGTGCTTTAAAATGTATTAGGCACATCTTTTTAGAGGGGGGACACACTAAGGGTCATTGAATGGGGTGGTAACACTTTAATGCTCTATACACAAGTAAATTCAAATCAATTATCAAACTATGCAACTGAACAACCAAAAGAATGCAAACATCTATTGGGCTTCTGGTAACCGATGGAATCTAAATTTACCCCCCTTTGACCTAGGGTTTGGGATTCCGAACCACCACAGGCCTGGGCTTATCACACTGCATTTCTTTCACTTTTTAAAATTGTGTTTACTTTTAAAGTTTTAGCTTAGGGGCCTTAATACACCAGCATTACACCCTTTAAAAGTAGCCAACTTTGAACATGAGGGATAACAACCCTTAAACATTTAGTTTGCCCTTACTGGGAAAAAGATCCTCTGGGCACTTCCGGACACTTAAGTAGTGATGACCTTTAATTTTCCCTCAATGTCTCGGGAAATGCAGTCAATTTTTAAACAATCATCTTCTTTAATTGTTTGAAGTGACCATCAACAATATAATCGCAACCAATTTTTCATCAAGCAAAGAAGAACTTTGAAAAACAAATTTTTAGGACCTAGTAAGTCCCATGACAATCCACTACAACTCATTTTCACATGTACCCTAACAAGTAAAGGTCATCATTTCACATCACAGAAAAACAAAGGAATAAAATACGGGTGGAACCACCACTATACTCAGGTTTTGGGAATTTGCACCTCCCATGCCATTTTCTTAAAAATCAAATCAACCACTCGGGGGTTTATTTATGATTATTATTCCTTGTACCTCTGGTCACCGCCTTTTGGCTCTGTTTTCACACTTCCAAGTCAACAAGGTTGTCTTGTAGATCCCTTTAAAACCCTCAATGCACTTATGTATAATATTACAGTCCGTAACATAGCTTTAACTAAACCATTTTTGGGCACCTTCCCTCACTTGCTTAAGGGCAAAAAATGGATTTAAGTTGTAAAATCAAAGTTACACTCATGATTTTTATTTTATGTTTTATAAGTTTTATTTTATAGATATAATGGGGAAAAAAAGTTTACCTAAAGATGTACCATTCAGAAGTAAAAATCTAATTTTTACATAAGAATTTTATACTTTTTCTACTAGCCACCTACTTGGTACTATAGAAGGAAAAGCAGGGGTTTTTATATTTTGGTTTTTGTTTTTATGAAAAAATTTTGAACATGGTTTTGCCTATAGTAAAGCACTGGCAAATGGTGCGAAGTACTATCGAAGGGATGACACTAAACCCCCATCTATTTTTTCCTCTACATTCTTAAAACACTTTCTTCTTTAACCATTTTACTACCAATCTCCGAACTTCTTTTCCAAACTCACTAAACCCCCCTATATAACTTAAAATAAAATAATCACAACAAAGCAACTACAACAAACAAATCAGTTTACACACAAAAATACAACACACAAAACAACATTGTAGCATATCATTAATTTCCCACTCCTTGTTTTTGGGTCATCATACCAACCGGGGTCAAGCGTTTTAGTAGGTAACCCTTTTTTCTTCCCTCTTGAAAAACAGTGTCCTTTGCAAACTTTCAAAACCTTAGAAGCAACACTCCACTTGACCTTGGTGTTCCTAGTAACTGATATGTGTACTCAACTCATCTTTCGTTGATGGGAAGCAAAAGTCCCTCCTTATAACTTTGGGGGAACAAGATTCGAATTTGAACACTTTTTAATGTGATTTCCCAAAACAGGCTCTAGAAGGGAAAAACCTTTCCATGAAGTTGTTTTGGGTTGACTGCAACTTTTCCTGTGTAGAAGTTAAACAAAGAAATCTTTGACCACCAAATTTAGACTCCCTTCTTATGAGCAAGAACCTTGGAGAGACGACAAAGGTTTTTATTGGTTTTGGGCCAAGAATGCTCTTCCTCAAAATCGTTTAACATTTTAATTGGAAAATTTATTTCATTTTAAATATCCCCCAAGCCATTATCTTGGGCAATTTTTCGAAACATTTCCCTTTTCCATCTACCCAAAAAATGCCTCTCCTTTACATGAAGCATCTTTTAACCTTTTTTTTATTAATTTTTCTCTAATTCTTTCCAACGAACTACTTGACACAAACCCCTAAAATTTATAGTCTTTTAAAGGTTTTTACACCTTCTTTCTTCTCTCCTTTGTTGACATCTTCACCATAGGGTTTCCCGCCTTTTTTCGGGTTTTTTTCCTTACCATGCTCCCATTACCATACGTACACCAACCATTTCCCCCCACACCAAAAAACCTTTTCCCTATACATACCACATACCCACACACACCTCCTTCCATATCTCACACAACCCACACTCATCACATACCTTCCCTACGCATATACCAAATTCTCACACACACCACACACATCACTACACTACACACATATCGCACATCCACACATCTTCCATACAATACACCATATCGCATACACCACACACTACGATATACATACACTAAGCACACCCCCCTCCCTCATATACATACCACATGTCATACACACTACACACTCGGCTCCTCCTTCCTACACATACTAACCCCCACACTACACACCATCATACCTTGCAACCCTCTTCCCCTCTTGCCTACATGCACACACCATTAATCACGTAGCTTTCTCCTCCCCATAATGCTGCCACATACACATGGTTGCAATGGGGAGGCTCCTCCACCCAGCGCTACCCAACTTTGCAAGCACTAAAAAAGCCTCTCTCTTCTACCGCTTTACTCTTCTTTTTACCAACTTTACAAAATATTTTCAAATCGGGGAAAGGTCGATTAATCACTCTGGTTCTTCCTTCGGCACTTCCCTATTTGTTTTTGCATCATCACCTCTCCCAGAGTTCACTCACGAGGCATCAACATCTCCATGGCTGGGACCTTGATGGTGTCGAATCCAACAAAAATAAAAACCCACTCCTAGACAATTATATATTTTCATAAGGGTGAGTAGGGGCGAATCCCCCAGGATTGTTTAAAAAGTTTTTATTTAAAGGGCATAAGATAAAAGAAAAAGAGGGGTTTTTTTTATGAATCAAAAAAGCAAGCAAATAAAAGAATCGATATTTTATAAAAGCCAGCCAAAGGAATCAAAAGTTTAATTTAAGGAATTGATCACGAAGCAAAAGTTTTCTATTTCTTATTTTCCAATAAACCGGTTTTTGGTTTTAATAACCTAATAATCTTTTCTCCCTACTTCGCGATAACCAAGAAACTCTTTTATTTTTTCTCTTATCGTTAAAACCCCAACAAGTTCTTTAATTTTTAATCTACCAATGCATTAAAAAAAGAGACCACCCTTCATGCCATAATTTCAAGATAACCTAATTTTAAAAATACACACACCTCCTAAAATGAATTTTGTCATCTATTTATAACCAAAAATGTTATTGTGTCACTAGACTAGAACAACAAACAATACGGGTTTAACGTCTGTGAAAATATTTAACTTGCTAATTGAGTAGAAGAGCTCTATTTTTACCAAACAAAAAGATAATAATGACAAAAGATCAAAATATAGAATATCTAAAAAAACGAAAGAATAAATACAAGTCAATTTGACCTCAAATTCGTGGAGAAATTTAAAAATTTTGACCCATGGCTAAAAATAACTTTTGCTACCATGTTTATCACAAAACGAAAATAAAAAGTGAAACCAAAACCCGGTTGCCTGCCGCCTCCAAGGATCCAAGGTTCTTTAAGATCCAAAAATTTAAAAAGTTGCCTCCCCTCAGGGTGGTTCTATTTATATTGTTTAAAAAAAGGGGGTGGCAGTGACTTTTGCTAGCAAGATACGAAATATCTTTCCTTTTCCAAGTAAATTTTGAGAAGTGAATCTTCGCGCCTGGCACGCCCTCTAAAAAGGCCGTAGGTCAAGCCGTGCCTTTTTCTTGCATAATTCACGTACATTTTTTCCTGCCCGTGTTATACGGCTCCCCCCACGGCTAATTTTTAACCGTGCCTTTCCCCTGTGCTGATCTACAATCTTCATCCCGTCCATGGGGCCACTCTACACCACACTAATCCTAGGGGGGTTTTCCCCTGTCGATGTTCCACAATTTCTTCTCCTTGGGACGTCTAGCTTTCCCCCACGGCTCCAACACGGTTTCTCCCCGGCTTTCCCCCACGGGCCCTGCCCTAACCGTGTCCTCCTATTGAAAGTCCAAAATTTTTTCCTTTCGTCCAATGGTAACACGGTTTTTTCCCTGGGCCCTGCGTCAAAACCCGGGTTTCCCATACACGGCCGATATTTTTAACCATGTTCTTTCCCGCTGATTAAAAACCCAAAACACGGGCCCGGACTTCAATTTCACGCCAAATTCCATCCGGGGGTGTAAATCCTTGTCTTGACCAATTGTAATGACTTCTCTAATTTTCTTGAATTAGCATCGTTGACTCCTTAACCCATTTTTCACCCTAAAGAATTAAAACCATTTCCTTATGATATCTATAAAATCAATAAGAATTTAACACATTAACTATAAAGATTTTAATATAAAAAGGCCTATCAAATTCCCCACACTAGACTCTTTCTTGTCCTCAAGCAATTAATTAAACAATTTAGAAATCTTTATAGATTTACAAACTTTCTTTTCATCATTCCAAGCATCTTTCATTTGAATTTATGACTTTTAATTTTTAAGTCACTATTTAACCAAATTGGTTTCCCGTGATCAAATTCCATGGCAAAATTTTAAACAATCTAAGCAAACAAACTTTAATCCTCATTTTTTCAAAGAATTTTTTTTCCAAAAGTAAAACTTAATCCACTAAGGAAAAACACCCAAATTTAAAATCATTTAAAATTTTCAAGCTTAACCTTGCAGTATAAAGAAAAGCATATGGTAAAGCTCTTTTCTAGATATTCCCCTTTTATACGTCTTTTTTTTCAAAGAATTTTCATTTTATGTTTTTTTATCATTAAACATCTATTTTTTACGGGGTTTTTCCCCCTTCGTTTCATCAACTTTTTTCCCTTTTTTTGCCCTTTTCGTTTAGGATTTTATTGAGTCGGCACTCCCGAGCTCATCCCAATGCCGGTTTTTAGATACCCCTACGGACCTTTCCCCACCCAAAAATTTAAGTTTTAATACTCTTTAAATCTTATTAAACATTAGAAGAATGGCATCTTGATTCTTTTTTTTTTTTTTTTACTAAGTGTTATGATTTCTTTTTCAACAACTTCAAAGATATATGTAGCTAATATAACCTAGAAATAAACTTGTTTATTTTTTCACTTAGGGGTCGACTTACCTTTTGACTTCCAATTCTAAAGTTAAATACAAGGGAAAATTTTTTCTTTAAAAATTTCACTACTTAATTTTAACCATGTATTCAATCACAGCATGGGGGAGTAAAACATTTGAACAAGTCAATTTCACATTTTGTAGATGCTTTTTACAACATTTAGTACAAACTCAGATTTTTTGAAATTTTGAAAAAAATTTTGCTTAAAATTTTCTTTAAAGGGCAAACATTTAAAATATAATTAGTTTTTCTATTCTCTATATTTTTTTTATCCCCCCCCACACTTGCTTAACATATCCCACTGTTCCAAATTTAGCACAAGAAAAAGGAATGAACAACTCAAGGAACATTAAAGGTAAAGAAAGGGAAAAAAATAGTACTTCCTTGTATTGGGGGTTTCCCCCCTTAAGCTTTGGAAAGTGTCATCTATTTGTGATCCTTGCGCACTGATCCAAAGATTCAAAACTACATGAAAACAAAAAAAAAACAAACTAAAACAAAGCAAAACAAAACTAAAAATGATTTTTTTTTTTTTTTTTTTACATGGGGGTTTCTTTCCCCGAAGCGCCTTCTTTAACGTCTTTGGGAAAACTTCCCGGCTAATGTTGGTAAGGATTTTGATTCCAGCTTGGGTGCCTGTGGGGATTGTTAATAACCCACAACAAAAACATGGAATATTGCAATGTTTCATGGGTTTATAAAAGTTAAATTTAAAACACTTCACCATCAAATCCATATGAGGGTCCACATTTACATATTTTTTCATTTTAAAATCAAGGAGGGCGCCCTAATAATATTAGTGAGAATTGAAATCACTATCGTCCGTCAAGCACAAAAAAATCAGTAGAAAAAACCAAACCCCTTGAATTTTAACTAAAAAACCCCCAAAACTCCCTCGGGTAAACATGGACCTGTCACAATGAAAAATGACACCCGTTTTCCTTCAAAGGCTAAAATTTAAACATTTATAAAAAAAACAAAGGCATACATTGATAGAAGCTCCTAGATCACACATGGTTAGCGATTCCCAAATTACCTATTTTGTAAGGGAAAGGGAACAACCCGGGTCCCTTTCATTTTGGAGGAAGCTTCTTCCCGAATAAAGCTGGGAAAAATTTTCACTCACACTAATCTTTTCATTCCTTTCAGCTTTCCTTTTTTTGTGCATAATCTTTGAAAATCCACAAATGCGGTATTTTCTTTAATTGCATCAAAAAAGGAAATTTACCCCGACTTTGCGAAAAGTTTCCAGAATCTCTTTTTTCTTCCGCTTCATTCTTGGATTTCGCCCAAACTAGAGGGAAAAGGGGGGGTATCAATGTGACCTTTTATGGCCAACTAAGACTTGCTAATCTGGTTGCCCTCGGGGGTCGAATCGAAAACTCTTCTTGTCTCCTCCTCAAGATTAACGGATTTCTTTCATTTAACCTTTCAATTCTGTTCCACTTCTCAAGTAATTGCATTAACGCTTTTCTCGGGTTTTTAATATTTGAGAAGGGAACTTACCTTGAGCTCTAACCATTGACATAAAGCAAGTTGGCTTTCCTAATTTTCCCCAAATTTTTAATGCTTTGCTTTGTTTCCTCCTGAAATTTTTTGGTATTAACACGGAGACTTAACAAATCCCAAAGACATACCTAAGTGGAAGGGGCTTGGGGGACTTGGTGTGGGGGCTTAGGCGGAATTTTGAAAATGGGGGGGTTATTGCCATATCGGGAAATTTGATGATCCCCCCTCCGGATTGTAAGTATTCGATAGGTCATACTTCCTTTGTGGCTGTCCGGGAATCCACCTACAACAGCGTGTTCATGGTTTCATCTTGCAATGGGGGCACATGTCGATTGGATATTAGGGGCACCAAATTCCACAACCCCCTCTGGGGAATTTCCCCAAAAGCAACGCTGCACAAGGAGTTTTTAGAAATTTATGTTCAAGGTTAGAAACACTTACCTCATTTTCCTCCTTGAAGTGTATCACCTATACCCAAATTTTGCGAATTGGTAGCCAAATGGGGATCAATTCCCCACTTACCGGGTTTTGGGAACATGGGGCCTCCACTGCAGCATCCATCACTCCCTCCCTCAAGTGCCTTCAAAAAATATTGGGTGAGGGGTTTTCAGATATCCCATGTTGTGGTACTTTCACACATTGCTTTAACCTCTCCCAATACCATGAAGTCTCGTGTCCCCCCTTTTTTTATACCACAAATTTCTCTTCTTATACCACGGGTCTGGATGCGGGGGAAAAATTTGTCCAAGAAATCCACCCTACAGTCGAGGGTTTATAGAACCT
Source organism: Laguncularia racemosa (assembly GCA_037954665.1). NCBI lineage: Eukaryota > Viridiplantae > Streptophyta > Magnoliopsida > Myrtales > Combretaceae > Laguncularia > Laguncularia racemosa. The sequence goes on along the minus strand of JBBMOL010000955.1, from coordinate 35,508 downwards.
GGAGGCAAAAAAAACAACCAATCTTTTGCTTTTGAACTTAAAGAAAACGGGAAAGCACGTAGCTTGATTTTATCTCGGTTATCCCTTTCGCCCCCAACTAAACATACTATAGAACTCTTTCAAAAGCTTTTGAGATCTTCATTCCAAGACCAGAAAGGGGGTAGCAAGTATCAACCCAATTTTAACTCGAATTCAATAGCTATTCGGGTAGTGAATACAAAGTGTTGTTAATTCCATCCGGCACAGCCAACTCCCCAAGGTTCTCTCGGGGTTTTCCATATCGCTTTTTTTTCTGAATCAAGGGGTGAATCAGCAAATCCGATGCTAAGTTTAGTCTAGTGATGATCTAGCTTCTTGTCGCAGCCTTTGAGTCTTCCAACTCCCGGTTATAAGTTTGTTCACCTTCGAGAAGAACAGTCATACAAGAATAAAAAAATTTGACACCAATCCCCGGGAACTGCCCAAAATTTGATGGGGGTCGAATCCACAAAAAAAAACCTACTCCAGACAATTAAATGATTTGCAAAGTGGGGAGTAGGGTCGAATCCATAGGGATTGGGGTTAAAAATATTTTTATTCAAAGGGGCTAAAGAGAAAAGAAAAAGAGGGGGGGTTTTTTTTATGAATCAAAATAAAGTCGAACAAGATAAAGAATCGATATTGATAAAAGCCTAGCCAAAGGGAACAAGATAGTTTAATTCAAGGGAAATTTATCTCGAACAAAAATTTTCTATTTTTATTCCCCCAATAAACGTTATGGTTTTTTTTAAAAAGCCTAATAAATATCTCCCGTACTTCGTCGATAAACCCAAAGAAGCCTTTTTATTAAATTTCTTTATCGATTAGACAACCCCAACAAGCCTTTGGATTTTAAACTACCAAAAGCATTAAAAACTAAGAGACCACCAAATTTATGCCAGTAGATTATAAGATAACCTATTTAAACATGATCACAACCTCCAAACAGAAATTTGATCATCATTTTTTTAACCAAAGTTATTGTGTCACTGAACTAGAACAATCAAAACAATTACGGATTTAACAGCAGTTGACAATAATTAACTTGCTAATTGAGTAGAAGAGCCTTTCTACCAACAACAAAGAAATAATGCAAAAAAATCAAAGATAAAAGAATTTTGAAAACAACAATAATTAATTACAAGCAATTTAACCCCACAATTCCCTGGAGAATTAAACAACAGACCCATGGCAGAAAAGTAACTTAGCTACTCATATTCATCAAAAAAAGAAAAAAAAATAGAAACATCATGAAACCCGGTTGCCCGCTCTGCCCCAAGATGATCTAAGGTTTTTCAATCCAAAAATTCAAAAAGGTTTTTCCCCACCCTCAAAGGGGTTTTTCTATTTTTTATTTTTAGAGGTGGGATGACTTTTGGTTAGCAAATACAAAAATATCTTCCTTTTCCAAGTAATTTCGAGAAGTGAAACTTCGTCTGCCTGGCACGCCCACCACACGGCCGTGGGGAAGCCCGGGCCCTTCCCTATGCTAATTTTACGTTCACTTCCGTGTCAGTGTGTACACGGCTCCACCCCACTGTTTTCAACCTGCCTTCCCGTGCATGATCTACAAGTCTTTACCCGTCCAGTGGGTACCACGTCTACACCCGGCTAATCCTAGGGCCTGTCTCCTCTTCGAAGTTCCACAATTTCTTCTCCTTGCACGTCTAGCTTCCACCCCGGCCCCCAACACTTTTTTCCTCGACTTCCACCACGGCGTGGCAAGCCAGTCTCTCTTTGTTGAAAGCCACATTTCCGCCTTCTCGTCCGTGGTAACAGGGTTTTTCGCCATGGGCGTGCCTCAAAACCCGGCTTCTGATACCGGGGGTGTATTTTAACTGTGTATCTTCCTTTGATTCAAAACCAATACACGGGCCGGTACTTCAAAATTTCACCCCCTTACTTCCCTCCGGGGGTGTAAATCCTTGCCCTTTATCCCAATTGTAATGACTTCCTAAATTTTCTTGAATTTGCATCCTTGACCCATTTAAACCCGATTTATCACCATAATAAATTAAGTACCATTTCCTTTATTTCTATAAAATCAATAATGAATAACACAATTTATACTATAAAGATTAAGTATAAAATGGCTCTATCAGACACATAGAGTATCATGCAAGCACTTAACCTTACGCTCTCTTATTCTAGGATAATGAGCTAGATCTTCCATGGAAGCATCCACGATATGGGAAAGTGACCTAAAAGTTGAACTAAAGATGACCACATCCATTTCGTTAATATGGTGAACTGTTGTCAAAGCATGTGTCAACCTTGACAAATAGTCCTTATCGATTTGACCTTGAATAATATATGCTAGCTGATTCTCATATTCTCTAATTGTCTCCAAGTAGCAGCCACATTCTTCCAAACTCTAAGCCACATAATAGCATACACTCATGGAGGAGAGCTATTTTGTAACTTCAAGTAATGGCTTAACTATGTCCTCTACATCAATTGAGTAAATAGTTACAGATGATGTCTATAAAAGCCCACTTCGCATTTCTGATGTGTTTGAGTAGGGGTTTTCCCTTTCAGTTGTGGGGGTGTCGGTGATAGTTGTTATGGCTATCGTGGTTGTGGTTGCTGTCATCCTCCCTATTTTGATCAAATCAACCGTTACTTCTTCAGATTTCGAGTATATGAGAGATCGAGCGAGAGAGAGAGAGATGGGGTCTGTTTATAGATTTGGAGCAAGACATAAATCGAAGACTGCCCTTTTTTGTTCTCTACTTTGATTGATGTATTCCAACCCGTTCCCAATGACATTCTCTACAACCCTTTCAAAAATCCATTTGCAATTACACCCTCGTGCTTGCTTTCTCGTTGACTAAGGAAAACAAGAAAGGGAATAGAAGGGAGGGATCGGTATAGGGTCTGGTTGGGAATGAAAAGAACGAAGGGAAGATTAGAGAGGGAGAGGACATTTGTAGATGTTTTCTTTAGGATGGTGGACGACAAGAAGGAGAAGGAAGGAAGAAAAGGAGTGAAGAAGTAGAGGATGGGGACAGCACAGAGGGACAGATGATGTGACCAATGCAACTGATGGGATAGAGGTGGTTGATGTGATCTTGTTGCTATTGCTACTCTGTCATAGGAGGAGAAGGAAATGACACAGTGGGGGCTGGGACGTAGGATAGGGAAGAAGTATGTGGGCAGCTGAAGGAGAAGAAAAGAGAGGAGGAAAAGAAAGGAGAAAAAAAAGAAAAGAGCGAAGGAGAAAATAAAATAAAGATTTAGATAAATATAAAGAATTATCTATTTATGGGTTCATTTAGTATACATATTAGTATCTCAATAAATTATGATACTTGATATGAAATTTTATGTCAAAGCTAATTTGATTATTCTAGACATGAATATTCACTCGAAATTTTCATTTGAAATTCCTAAATCTACAATTTCAATTAAATTTCATTATTTAACCTAATATTATTTGAAAATTGTGTTTCGGAGAATTTCATTCTTTTAATTTAATTTACCCGAACTAAAGTTAGGACTTACAGTTATTTTTATTTGTCTGTTTATATATCTATATTCGGATATTTCCAATTATTTTGCTTCCTAAATTATTCGATAATATATTTCATATAATTCAATTGCTACATTCATTATCTTCTTTCTTTGTAAAGGTTGTTCTTTCTATTTTTTTTATTTTTAAAACCTATTATTATCACAAATTATTAAGATAATATTTATATGTTGCAGTGTTTGAATTTTTGTTTTAGATTTCTCAAATTTTTTTTTTTTTAATATAGCGAAAATTGTTCATCTTTTTACCTTGACCTAGAAGTATTTTTATTTTTTTAGTTCTTAAGTTTTATATATTTTTTCAAAAATTTTTGGGATTTTACATTTGCACAAGGCGAGAAGTTTAATTAACAAGGAAATTTTTACCTAATTAAGTTTGATCAGCATACATAATGCAAATACACTAAAAAAAATATAATTATTTATAATGAAAAAAAATGTTTTTAAAAGTATAACTAATACATATTTATCAATTTTAGGGGGTTAAAAAGGGGATTAAAAAGGATCTAAGTTTTCCCCTGTAACAACATAAGCCTAACTCCTTTGAGTTAAGACTAGACCTAAGGAGTTAGGTTTTTTTTGAATACTTAGGAGATATAGTATAAAAGGGTTTAAATAAGTTTGTTGGTTTGTTTACCCCACTAATCATGGGGTGATCATGCACTTAGAAGCCCATAAAAGGTTTTCACAAGTGAAGTATCAAAACCACAAATGTCAATAAAATTTTAAACCCAACATTGTTACGCCATAAAGGGGTTTTCTTTTTTGACAGATTCAAATATCAAAAAAACAATTCCTATTTTAAAATTTTCATTTTTAAAGATCAATAATCTTGAAAAAAAAAACAAGCCATTTTCTACATGAAATTTGGGGTTAATGGTTTGAAGCTCCCCCATCTACCTTGGCTTTAAAGTCCCCTAAGACTATTGTTTCTCCCCCTTTACCCCCTCCCATGTTTTCTCCCCACATATAAATTTCATGTCACTCCTTTGAGACCCAAAAAGACGAAACCATTAAAATATACGTAGCTATATCAACTAGATCCGCACTTACAATTTGGGTCTCCACCAAAGATAAAGCAATTACAAATTTTGTGATTAATTGTAAGAAAAGAGGGAAACCGACCTAGCTAATAGCCCATCTAAGAACAAGAAGTCAAAACCCAAATTATCGAGCAAAACGCACTACTAAAAGAACATTAACTAAAACAACAAATACAACACAAGAAGGTGCTAATGAACAAGTAAGATGCTTGTTGATCGTTTCCAACGTATTTTAATAAAATTAATTCTTGTTCTTAAACCTACTACAAGCAATAGGCAAATCCCCTATTATAGCGTAAATAGCGAGTAAGCACAAGGGTTTTGTGGAAACCGAGATGAGAGCCAAGCCCAAAAAAGAAAGTGGGTCCTCTTGAAATGCTGCCTGGACCCATCACAAGAAAACAGCAAAAAAATTCAAGGGGCACTTAACGGGGTTTATAAAGGTTTTCCTGAAGCGGAAAAGATTTGGGGCAATCATGGAGTTGGGCATTGGAACAACCATTGGGAAACCCCTTTCTTTGTCAAGTTATACTGGATACGGGTTGAAGAGGGGGTGTACTTTTAAGGGACGGCCCCTGTAGGGCTCCAGATTGCTAAATCATACACGGAAACACGGGTTTAAAAGGGACGGGCCGTGTATGGAGTCAAGCAAATCCACAGAAAGATACACGGCTAAAGTACCGGGCGTGTATGTTGCCAGATTTGCACAGACAGATACACGGTCAAAGTACACGGGCGTGTATTTTTACCAGAAGTTGCACAGACAAGTAAAAGGCCAAAATACACGGTTTTGTACACGGCTGTGTATCCCTATCGGCCAGCTTGTTCTGTTTCGCGTTTTTATGTCATTTAAACTAAACTACGTCTTTTTTGGACTTGTTCTTTACACGAATTGTAACCCTAGTATAAAAGCTCCTGGGGTTTTAGAACATTGGAGATAAGACATCATTGAACATTAAACACTTTTGAGAGGCACATCTCTTGGTTCTTCAAGAACTTAATTCGAACTTATCGGATTGATTTCCGTGGCATTCACCCCGACTTATCACTCGGTTTTCCATCCCGATTGTGGCGCTCTTCACTTTTATCCCAAAGGGTTCTTGTCTCGCTTATAGACAACGGGTCGGGGTTTTTTCCACTTTAGGGGGTTTGAGCGTCATAGGAACGAATTTCCGAACGTATTGGTATTGGGTTTCGTCATGGTTGGCGTGGTTCGTATCTTTCGTCCCTCAAGTACACCACCTACTAGTACTAACTCCGTTCCTATAATCTAACCGCCGTTTAAGAATGTTGGTTGAAACTTAATTACTCTAATCTTAAAACTAACAACTCACTAACAACAATGGTTCTGAAGATTTATCAATTAAAAAAAAGCAACCTAGATCTTATTTACTCCTTCTCTATCATGTAATTCATTAGATTTCTGAAGATGTCGTAATTGACTTCTTATACGTCGAATTCTCTATCAAGTTAACTATTTTTCTGAAGTAATATTAACCTATCTAATCCTAGGTTTGTCAAATAGGATCTCTCCTTAGTTAATAGCAACCTAGAATTGCATAAAGCACAAGAATTTGCTTTCAAAAAAAATCGATGTAAACAGAAGACTTTTGTTTTCCTATCTCTAGAAGAACAATCAAATCTCATTAATTGCATTAGATCTAATCATATGAGCAATTCTCAATTAACTAATATGATATCATGCATAAATTCATATTTCGGATCTATGAATCTAAGAAAAAAATTGAAGAGCATGAAATTTATCATAAGAAAGTCAACAACTTCGCATTAATGACCAAATTTCATCACATGACAGAGAAGTTTCAAATAAATCTAGATCTAGGGTCTACTCCTCCATAAATTGGACAAAAGAAATGCAATTTTACTAGAAGAATAGATAAAATTCAGGGTCACAACCCTTAAAGATAGAATCTTATTCTTGTGGGTCTTCAATCTCCCTTGGATCGAATGAAATCTTCTTTCCCTTGCTTTTATGAGGTGAGAGAAAATGAAAAATTCGTAACCTTCTTTCTGGGGCAAACTGAGGGTCTATTTATATATGTACCCCCGATTGGATATATACACGAGCGGATACACAAGTAGTGTATCTCATGCTTGCTTCCAAGTTGTCCTAATTTGAATATACACGAGAAAGTACATGGGAGTGTACATTGGTCGTGTATTTAAAACATCATCGAACAGAAGAAAAAACTTAGATATAAAAAGCAAAGTACATGGGTGGTACTTGCTCGTGTACTTTCCAGAACCCGCTTCAGTATACACAAGTAAAACAGCAAAGTGCATGGGCATGTATCTCGCTTGTGTACTTTCCAGAATTTTTTCTCTTCACATGTAATGTATACAATTCCTTCCAAACTTGCTCCGACTCTTCGAAACCCCTTCCCTTACCTCCAAAATACTCAGAGGATCCTGAAATTAACATTCATTCCATTATGCATCCTTTTCTTCAACAAATCATCTAAAAATTCAACAATAAAGCACAATTTCTTTACTCTAGAAAAGGGGTATTTTGCGACTTATCAAAACTTCCCCACACTTAAATCTTTGCTGTCCTCAAAAAAAATTAAAACATTAATCAAACTTCTCATTATCATGATTATCGTTACCAAATAATACTACTGAGACATTAGCATTTATGAATTTTAATAATTAAAGCTCAATGAAACCCCTCAATCTAATGAGTGTGCTTCTCACCTTATCATGGAAAGTATTGTAACAAAGATATTTTAGTCAAATTTCTAGGATTAATCAGAGTAAACCAAGCTTTACCCTCTTCATTTAACAACGACCTTCATGATCAAAATTAGACACAAGATCAATTAGAGCAAAAGGAAATGTTAGAGCAAAAGGAAACGTGATACATTTTAACCACCATTAAAAAGTCTATAATCTTCTCAATTATCTCTCTAAGTAAAACAATCAATAATGAAAGTACATTGCATTTATGTTTCCCCTAGATTCCTCCTCCTTTTTAATTGATCTCTTCAAAGATTTTATTTTATGTAGTAGTTCACTTTTTTCATCCCTTTTTTTTTTTGTTCAGCTGTTTAGGATCTTGCAACCCATGTAACGAGTTTTCAGCCGATAATCCTAGGCTCGTCACCCAAGTTAAGAACGTTATCCCCTCAATTGAGGCCGCTCCTACGGCTTAATTACTCGAGTTATAGGCCCCTCTCAACTTTTGCCTTTATGGTATTTCATTTTGTTACGGTAATTTCCTCGATCGGCCGACCCAGGCCAAACGACCTTAGGTGACCAGTTTAAAGAAACCCCATCGAACCTCTTTAAACCTTAACTTATTATTTTAAACTAGTTAGTAGGGGAGTCAAACTTGGGCTCTTCTGAGGGACCAAGGCCTACCCATACTAACCATCCTTTATTTTCAAGTATAACATGCTTTCATTAAATTATTACTTTAAAGAGATCTTCTAAAAAGGATCACCAAGAGAATCATTTCATTTGCCCTTTCATGAAAGATTAAATGGCTCTCAAGATCTTTGAGTTTCACAGCGATTTTAATCCTATAACTTTGACTAAGTATCAATGTTCCAAAGAAGACAAAGGTGACATGCACAACACTCTTTTAGAGGAATTCATTCACTAAATGCTAAAATACTACGTAATTTCCCATCATGATTTCAAATTCGATTTTCAAGCAAAAAGAAAAAAAATAGGGGAAAATTTTGAATGACTCATAAAATTCAGCACAACCCTTATAAAATTTCTTTAGTATCCCTTCTCCACACTTAGATTGAGACATTACCCCCAATGTCTTTATCATTTAAGAATACAGTGGTCTAAAAAATAAGTTAGGGTCGTCAATTACACAATGAAAATGATAAAACTTGCTTTGGGGTTTCCGAACTAAGGAGGAAGATACACAGTTGAGATACATAACCAAAGTACACAAATTGTGTACCTGATTGTGCATCTACCCATCTCGTACATGCATAAATTACCATGAGGAACGCTCAAAATCAGGCCTTGTAGCTTTATTTATTATCAATCTACCTTCGGGAAAGGGCAAAAAATGTAACTACAACACACCCAAACCATCTTTAAACGATAAAGTTCGAATCTTGATTCTAAGAAGCTAGGTGCGATAGTTTAGTGATCATAAAAAAAATGGCCTCATAACTTGGTTTCAAAGTAGAAGATCGGGAAAGAAACACAACACCATTATTCAAGAAACCACAAAATCAAAAGTCCCAATATTCATGTTCAAACCCTAACTGTCGATTCACTTGTTTGGCAGGCACTCATGACACCCAATCATACATACATTCACATGAGTTCAAAATGTCTACCAATCTATCAACAATCGACTTCCAAACTGTGAAATCACTCATCATACCATCATCATAGATGCAAGCATGTATGGTAGCGTAAAAGAAAAACGAGCAACAATCGATTGCAATAAGTATTGAAGAAGAAGAAGAGAAAACTTACTTACCTTGTGTCCTTGAAACAGAAGAAATTTATGGTGTGGAAAGAATAACCACGGTATGGAGGAGTAAAAGTAGAGTGAGGGGGTTAATACATGAATGGAGAATGGGTCGTGTAAATGGCAGAGTGAGTGAGGAGCCCTTTTTATAGTACGAGCAGAAAAATTAGATACACGACCAAGTACATGGTCGTGTACTTTGGATTCCTTTCTATGGGTTAAAGATACACGAGCGTGTACCTTTTCGTGAAATCATAGGAGAGCAATCTAGGGGTCAGACCCACGATCAGGTATACGAGTGTGTACCTTGTTCGTATATCGTGGAGAGTTTTTCCATGGGTCAGATACACGACCAGGTAAAACAAGCGTATACCTTGTTCGTGTATCGTGGAGAGCATTCTGTGGGTCAGTTACACGACCAGGTACACGAGCGGGTACCTTGTTCGTGTATCGAATTGTGCCTTCTATGGGTTAGATACACGACCAGGTACGGCGTGTACCTTATTCGTGTGTCTCTGATATGTACACAATGAGCTATTTGAAGTGCAGGGGAGGGCACACCATGACGTATTCCCCTTTTGTATTGCAAATTAAATTTTAAAGACACCCTCTGGCATGTGTGAGAAACTGGATACACCATTAGTGTCCCCGGGTTGTGAGATCAAATACATACCTTGTCTAAACTTCATCTTGCTTTCCCTTGAAAAGGTCTCCCATCCTAAATTTTCCCCCACACTTAGAGCTTAAAAGAAGCTCTATTAAGGTGACTTTAAATCGAATCCAAATTTGGGTTTAGCCCCCTTTGTAGCTTGCTGTCTTGCAAAAGTTACTCCAAAACAACGGATGATAATAAAGAAAAAAACTTACCTAAAGCAACATGGGTTGCCTCCCAAGAAGTGTTGTTGTTTAACGTCGTTAGCTTGACGAATGAATCGGTGGTGCTCAAAGGAAAATGAGAATGAGGTTCAGCTCCTCCTTTTTCTTCCAAAACTGTTTTGTCCCTAAAGTAATGCTTAAGCCTTTGGCCTTTCACCTTGAAAATGCCTTTCTTGGAGATTTTAAAAACCCAAAACAATCCCTTCTTTTTCCATAAAATGACACTTCTCTAAATTTAGGCCCAGGTTAGTATCTTCACAACGTTGCAAACACTAACTCAAGAGGGTGTAGACACTCATCAAAAGAATTCCCGAAACAAAAAAAATCATCCATGTATATTTCCCACTTGTCTCCTACCATACCCTCAAAAATAGCCATCATGCATCGCTGAAAGGTGGCTGGAGCATTGCATAATCCGAAAGGCATGCATCGATAAGCGAAGGTCCTAAAAGGGCATGTAAATGTCCTTTTTTTCCTGGTCTTCGGGTACAATAGGAATATGAAAATATCCTGACATCCCATCGGGGAACGAATATGCATGACCAGCTAACCTTTCAAGCATTTGGTCCATAAATGGAAGAGGAAAAGGACCCTTTTCGAGTTGCATCATTTAGCTTATGGAAAATCTATACAAACTCTCCATCCAGTGACAGTTCTCATCGGGATGAGTTCATTTTTTGCATTCGGTCCCAACAGTCATAACCGACTTTCTTCAGAACTACTTGAATGGGGCTTACCCATAAAGCTATCAGAAATCGGGTAGATCATTCCTACATCAAGCAATTTGATGACTTCCTTTTTTACAACATCTCTCATATTTGGATTAAGTCTGTGCTGCGGTTGTACCACGGGCTTGATACAATCTTCCATCAGAATTTTTTGTGTACAAAACGATGGGCAAATTTCCCCTTTATATCTGCAATTTTCCTGTAATTGTTTTCTTTGTGTTGCCCCAGGACATGCAATAACCTTTCCTGCTGATCTTGATCCAGATTTGATGCAATTATGATGGAAGTTTAGAATCTTCTTCCAAAAATGCATATTTGAAGGTATTCGGGCAAATTTTTCAATTCTAGCTCAGGTGGTTCCTCAATTGAAGGTTTCAATCTCTAAATGGCGGATCTATCATATCTTTAAAGCTTCTTTCTTCTCTCAACTCAAGATTTTTATTGAGCTGATTGACAACTGCTCTAATTTCCATTTTTTCAGGTTGCTCTTTCTCCCATTCATCAAACACAATTCAATGCATCCCCAATCAACAGGTCTTGCAATGAATCCAAAACTGCAAAAGTCAAGGTAGTCGATTGCAATAGATGTATCATCATGGGTGCAGGCTTTGTCTAAGGACGTCAGGCATTTTTCACTATGACCCTTCATTTCCCATTCCCAACATTAACTTCCCATCCCCAACATCAATTTGGCTCTAGCAGTAGCCAAAATGGCCTCCCTAATATAAGAGGGACCTCCACATCTGCTTCCATGTCAAGGATGACGAAATCTGCCGGGAAGATGAAGTCCTACACCTTCACTAATCATCTTCAACTACTCCTCTTGGGAATTTGACTGATCGACGGCTAACTGAAGAAATCATTTTGGTCGGTTTCGGCTCTCTAATACCCAATTTCTGGAACATCTTGTATGGCATCAAATTAATGCTAGCTCCTAAATTAGCCAATGCTCGTTCTTCAGATAAATTCCCTATCAGGCAAGGGATGGTAAAGCTCCCAGGATCTTTTAACTTCTTTGGGGGTTTGTTCTGAATTACCCCAGAGCATTCTCCTCCTAAAGTTACAGTGGAGAACTCTTCAAGCTTTTTTTTGTTCGATGCAACTCTTCAAAAATTTTGCATATCATGGATTTGTGATAATGCCTCAAAGTGGAAGGTTGATATGTAATTGCTTGAATATCTCTAAAAATCTACCATAGTGCTCATCTGTTCTATCCTTCTTGAGTCGTGCTGGGTAAGGAAAATTGGGCTTGTATTTTGGGATTAATGGAGGTGATGATTTCTCTTTAGGGGATTTTTCTGAATGTTTTCCCCCTTCTTTTAGAACTACTTTTTCTTTTGCTGGTTAGTCATCCGACCTCTTCTCTTAAACCTTTGGTTGTAGTTCCTTACCACTTCGTAATGTGAAGCCTTAACATGTTCTCTAGGGGTTTGGGTTTTTGTGTTTCCTGGTAGTGAACCCTTTTATCTCTCTGACAGAAGCTTAGCTATCTGACCGACCTGGGTTTTTAACATTGTGTATTTATGCCTCATGATCCTCAAAAGCCGAGTCTTGATTTTTCATAATCAATCTAAGGACTTCTGTCTGTCTTCTGAATCCTTGATGAAAATTTTTGAGGAGACTTCAAGTGGCGGTTTGGAACTCTTGACCAGTGGCCTCTGATAACCTGGTGGAGGATTCGGATTGCCCTTCTGAATATTACTGTTGTTAAATCCAAGAAAAATTTGGGTGATTTCTCCATCCCTGGGTTATAAGGGATTGTTGGATGGATTGTTTTGGGGCCGAATTAGGTTTTCTCAAATAAACCACTTGCTCTGTTTGCCCTTCCCCACCACCTGAGGGTTTTCCCCAATACCATTGATTTGTGAATAGCCAACCGTCGATCTTTCTAGATAAAGCCTCAAATTTGGACATGATAGAAGTAGCCACATCCACTTCAAGAATGCCTGCCACTTCTTTTCTTTGCCCTACCATGTGACCATTCATAATTATTCGCGGCCATCTCTTCAAAAAGAGTCAAACTTTTTTCAAGAGTTTTATGGTTCAAGGTCCACTAGCTGTGGCATCTACTGTTTGTCTCGTTTGATAGTTCAACCCATTATAAAAATTCTGAACTTGAAGCCAAATTTGGGATCCCATGGGGTGGGCATTTCCGCATTGAGTTTCCTGAATCTCTCCCAGGTTTCATACAACGTCTCCATGTCATACTGATGATAAGATTGAATCCAGCTCGAAGTTTAGCGGGCTTTGAAGGAGGGAAGAATTTGTCCATAAACGTCTTAATCAAAACCTTGCCATTTAGTATTGGAGTTCCTCGGTTAAGAATTCAGCCACTGCTAACCTTGCCTTTCAAAGAGAATGGGGAAAAGCCTGAGGCGGATCGCATCAACACTAATCCATTAAATTTAAGGTATCGCATATCTCTAGAAGGAGTTGGATATACGCAATTTGGATCTTCATCCTGTAAACCATCAAATTGAGTAATTGCTGCACCATCTGAATCACGGCAGGCTTAAGTTCAAAATTATTTGCCTCCACTCGAGGACGGACTATGCTAGAGCTAACGCCTATCACGTTTGGCCTGGCAAAAACAGAAATTTATTCTAGGGGGTCCATTAACTCGGCCATCTCTATTATCAACCAGTTGATGATTCGGGGGATCCACAACAACATTTCCTTGATTCAGCTCTTGAGGGACGATTATTGACTTGATCAGCCATTTCTTCCTTCAGTGATTCTCCTTGAACACCAAATGATGTTGACTCAGTCGAGTGTTGCTTTTTTGATAACAACGAATAATTTTTCTCTAGCTCAGGATTTAAAAAAAGCAAGTTTCCCTTTGGGGCGACATCTGGTCCATGCATTGTAAACGTAATACAAATCAATTATGGCCCAAATTCTCAAGAAGAAAAGGGGAAAAAAAATAAGGGAAAAAATAAATTGGTTAAATTAATAAGTAAAAATGTGTTCTAATATTGGCGTATCCCCGGGAACGGTGCCAAAAACTTGATCATTGGCCCAATCATAATTTTAATAAATTGAATTCTTGTTCTTAATCCTACTATGAAGCAATAGGCAAGTGCACCTATCGTAGCGTAATATAGCGAGTAAGCACAAGGTCGTCCCCCAGAGATACACCAACTACTACTACTAACTTTCCCTCCTATTATCTAACTGCCGCTTAATAATGTTGGTTGAAACTTAATTACTCTAATCTAAAACTAATAACTCACTAACAACAATGGTTTTGAAGATTTATCAATTAACAAAAGCAACCTAGATCTTATTCTACTCTTTCTCTATCATGTAATTTCATTAGATTTCTGAAGATTGTCGTAATTTACTTCTTATACTGTCGAATTTCTCTAGTTAAGTTAACTACTTTCTCAAGTATATTAACCCATATAATCCTAGGTTTATCAAATAGGAAACTCTCCTTAGTTTAAAAGCAACCTAGACTTGCATAAAGCACATGAATTTGCATCAAAATAATCGATTTAAACAAAAGACTCTTGTTTCCTATCTCAAGAAGAACAATCAAATTTTCATTAATTGCATTTGATTAATCATATGAGCAATTTCTCAATTAACTAATATGATATCATGCATAAATTCATATTTCGGATCTATGATCTAAGAAACAATTGAAGAGCATGCATTAATCATAAGAAAGTCAACAACTTCCGCATTAATGACCAAATCATCATCCCCATGACAGAGAAGTTTCAAATAAAATCTAGATCTAGGTCTACTCCTCCATAAATTGACAAAAAAAATGCAATTACTAGAAGAATAGATTAAAAATTCATGGTCACAACCCTTAAAGATAGAATTTCTTCTTCGTGGGTCTTCAATCTCCCTTGGAATCGACAGAATCTTCTTTCCTTGTTGTTTTTGAGAGTGAGAGAAAATGAAAAATTCGTAACCTCTCTTCTAGGGGGAAAATTTGACGGTCTATTTATACAAAGTACCCGATTGGATATATACACAAGCGGATACATAAGTAGTGAAACCCTCGTGTATCTCATGCTTGCTTCCAAGTGTCCTTATGTGAATATACACGGACCCAAATACATGGGAGTGTACATTAGTCGTGTATTTGAAACATCATCGAACAGAAGCAAAACTTAGATACACAAGCAAAGTACATGGGCGTGTACTTTGCTCGTGTACTTTCCAGAAACTCGCTTCCAGTATACACAAGTAAAACAACAAAGTGCATGGGGATGTATCTCGCTTATGTACTTTCCAGAATTCTTTCTCTTCACATGTAATGTATACAATTCCTTCCAAACTTGCTCCCACTCTTCAAAAAATCCTTCCCTTAGCTCCAAAATACTCTAGAGTATCCTAAAATTAACATTCATTCCATTATGCATCCTTTTCTTCAACAAATCATCTAAAATTCAACAATAAAAGCACAATTTCATTACTCTAGATAAGGGTATTTTGCGACTTATCAAAATTCCCCACACTTAAATCTTTGCTTGTCCTCAAGCAAATTAAAACATTAATCAAAAATTCTCATTAATCATGAATTTCCGTTACCAAATAATACTACTGAGACATTAGCATTTATGAATTTTAAACTTTAAAGCTCAATGCAATCCCTCAACTTAATGAGTGTGCTTCTCACCTTATCATGAAAGTATTGTAACAAAGATTTCTTTAGTCAAATTTCTAGATTAATCATAGTAAACCAAGCTTTACCCTCTTCATTTAACAACGACCTCATGATCAAAATTAGAACAAGATCAATTAGAGCAAAGGAAATGTCAGAGCAAAAGGAAACGTGATACAATTTTAACCACCATTAAAAAAGTCTATAATCTTCTCAATTTTATCTCTCTAAGTAAAACATCAATAATGAAAGTACATTGCATTTATGTTTCCCCTGGATTTTCTCCTCCTTTTTAGTTGATCTCTTTAAAGCTTTTATTTTTTGTAATAGTTCACTATTTTCATCCCTTTTTTTTTTTTGGTTCAGCTGTTTAGGATCTTGCATCCTATGTAATGAGTTTTCAGCCAATAATCCTAGGCTCGTCACCCAAGTTAACGAACGTTATCCCCTCAATTGAGGGCGTTCTTATGGGCTTAATTACTCGAGTTACAGGACCCTCAAAACTTTTGCCTTTATGGTATTTCATTTTGTTACGGTAATTTTCCCCGGTCGGCTAATCCCAGGGTAGACGACCTTAGGTGACTAGGGTTTTAAAGGAACCCCATCGAACCTCTATTACCCTTTAACTTATTATTTTGACTAGTTAGTAGCGGAGTCAAACTTCGCTCTTTGGGACCAAAGCCTGCCCATACTAACCAATCCTTTATTTTTCAAGTATAACATGCTTTCATTAAAAATTATTCTTTAAAGAGATCTTTAAGAAGGGTCACCAGAGAATATTTCATTTGCCCTTTCATGAAAGATTAAATGGCTCTCAAGATCTTTGAGTTTCACAGCGATTTTATCCCATAACGTTTATAAGTATCAAGTTCCAAAGAAGACAAAGGGACATGCACAACACTCTTTTAGAGGAATTCATTCACTAAATGCTAAAATACTATGTAATTTGCAATCATGATTTCAAAATTCGATTATCAAGGAAAAAGAAAAAAAAATAGGGGAAAAATTTGAAAGACTCAAACAATTCAGCACAACCCTATCAAAAATTTTTTAGTATCCCCTTCCCCACAGTTAGAAATTTAGACATTGTCCCCAAGTCTTATCATATCGGAATACAATGGTCTCAAAATAAGTTAGGTCGTCAATTACCCAAAGAAATGATAGGACTTGCATTGGTTTTTCGAAATAAGGAGAAGAAAAGCACAGTTGAGATATACACCAAAGTACACAATTGTGTACCTGATTGTGTATTACCCATCTCATACATGCAACAATTACCATAGGAACGCTCAAAATCAAGCCTTGTGGCTTTAGTATATTATCAATCTACCTTCCTGAGGCCAAAAAGCAACTACAAGACAAACCCCAAAGCATCCTTTAACGATAAAGTTCAAATCTTGATTCTAAGAAGCTAGGTGCGATAGTTTAGTTTATCATAAAAAAAAATGGCCTCATAACTTGGTTTTAAAGAAATATCGGGGAAAAAAACACAACAACATTATTCAAGAAACCCACAAAATCAAAGTCCCAAATATTCATGTTCAAACCCTAACATGTCATTCACTTGTTTTGGGAGGCACTCATGACATCAATATACATGCATTCACATGAGTTCAAATGTCTATCGATCTATCAACAATCGACTTCCAAACTGCGAAATCACTCATCATACCCTCATCATAGATGCAAGCTGTATGGTAGTCAAAAAAAAAACCGAGTAACAACCGTATTGCAATAAGTATTGAAGAAGAAGAAAAAAACTTACTTACCTTAAGTCCTTGAAACGGAAGAAATTTATGGTGTGGAAAGAACAACCACGGTATGAGGAGTAGAGTGGGAATGACGGGTCAAATACACGAATGGAGAATGGGTTGTGTAAAAAGGCAGAGTGAAATGAGGAGTCCTTTTATAGTACGAGCAGAAAAATTAGATACACGACCAAGTACGTAGTCGTGTACTTTGGTCGTGTACTTTGGATTCCTTTTTGTGTGTTTTGATACACGAGCGTGTACCTTGTCGTGTATCGTAGGAGAGCAATCTGTGGGTCAGACACATGATCAGGTATTATGTTTATCAATTTCCTTCATTTATAAACTTCTTTCTCATAGTTAAAAGAAAGCTTATAATTTTTGTAAACCTTATATTTATTTCTAGAACAGATTCATCAAGTTTCATTTTGAACAATTAAAAATTTTGAATAGGAACATTAATCATGTTATCCTTTACTGTAGTTGATAAGATCACATTATACTTTATATTTTCTTTTGGACTTATATTAAATTTATTTCAATATTATAAGAAAATATAAAGAAATGATACTTAATGGTGTTTTTTGTGAAAATTACAGGTTTTGAGGACCCAAAAGTAAATTACAAGTTATTGGAGGAGTTTTTCACAAAGGCCGCCGGCCTTCATTACTCCCCGATATCCATGCGAGAATCTCTCCAAAATCATATCTTAATTAATTTGCTGACTCACATCCTCATCAGATCCACCTCATCCCCCTCCTCTTTGGATCTATAAATAGACCCCTTGTGTGAACCTTGGGAGCATCCTTTTTGTTTTTGAGAATCCATCCTTTCTTTGTTTAGAATCCTTTTTCTTCTCTTTGTTTAGCATCATTAGAATTTCTTAGGTACTTTAGATTTTTTCCAAAGTTTAGTTTGAAGAAAGAATGTCATTTTGTTGAAGTTTGCTTTCAATTGAAGAATTCAAGGAGTCATTTTGGAAGATTGAAGCTCTTGAAGATTATAGCAATTGTTCCATTTACTTTATTTTCTTTTATGCCATTTATTAGTTTAATCTTGTTGTTTAATATGAATTCCATTGCACCTATTTATTTCAATTGTTTTTATGCAATTCATACTATAATGTTCTAAATCATCCTTGTGGGAAATTGGAGAACTCTAAATGTTAAAAGGATAATTGTAGCCATGTTATATGATTAGGAATTATTATGATTATTCATGATTGCAATTCCTTTGATTTCAATTATAATTGGTCTTTCATTATAATTGTTAGAAATCCTTTGATACGGGAGTTGATGAGGATTTGTTAGGAATTCTTAATTAGATTGATTGTCAATACGGGAGTTGCGATAATTGGTTTAATTAGAGTCTATGGGGGGTGCAATGCAATGTTTCTTGTTAATTAATCACTAAGGGATTAGGGTTTTAAATTGATTTAGGGCATTAGTTGTTTGAAAGCATCGGGGGGGTGTATGAACATAATTTTGATTCCTTTGGTTAATTGGGAAAGACGCGGAAGCCGACTAATTTAAATTTTAAAGGTCAACATCCCTAAAAAGGATTTTCTAAACTCACTTGAATAAACTTATAACCACAAGTTGATATAAAATGGAGCAATTTGATTTAAAAAATCTAGGGTGAATTCAATTTCCCTTGTTCATAATTGATAGATTCTTCATAAATTTTCCTTATTGCTTTTAAATTAAATTTTTAGATTAGACATTTCAAAAAACCCCTTTTTAATCACCTAGATATTGGTAAGAATTGCCATAGATCTAGTACTCTATTGGTTCCTCGAGGGGTCGACAACCTTACTTTTCACCACTTTATTACTTTATACGACCAGTGCAAATTGCTGCAATTTACGCTCCCATTTTATTATACGTTCTGAGTGTATCAAGTTTTTGGCGCCGTTGCCGGGGAACTAATAGATATTAGATTTCGTAATTCTGTTGGGTAATTTAGGCACAATTATTTTGTTATTTTAATTTTCTTATCTTTGTGTGATTGTTTCCATTCTCTTTAAGGTTCTTTTTATGCCAGGGGTAGAAGTGCTGAACTTCTACCAATTAATCTTGAGATAGAACGCACCTTGCGACAACTTAGGGAAAAGTGCAGAGAAGAAAGGAAAAAAGGAACGGCAATAGAACAACAATCAGATTCAAGGGGTTGGTAGAGCACTTCGGGAAACACGATACCTGTTGTTTCAGGGCCTGCAATTAGAAGACCAAGAATTCAGGCTAATAATTTCGAGTTAAAACCAGCACTCGTTCAAATGGTTCAATCAAAAACAAAATTTTGAGGATATCCAAATGAGAGTCCTGATGAGCATATTGCAGTATTTCGTCAATATTGAAATACAGTGAAAATGAATAAAGGGATCTGAATGATGAAATTTTGGGTAAAAACTTTTTTTCATTTTAAATTTTAAGAGAAAAAGCTGGGTTTTTGGGTTAAAATTCTTTGCCACAAGACTTGAAAACCACTTGGGGTAGATCTTAATTTTAAAATTTTTTAAAGGGAGTTTTTTTTCCACCACCCTAAAATTTGCTAGGTTAAGAAATGACATCACAAACTTCAGAAAGGGTTTTGGGGGGGAAAATAAATTTTAAAGAAGCAGGGGGAAAGTTTCAAGGGGGCCCAATTTTGAAAATGCCCCATCATGGATTACCAGATAATCCCCTTTATTGAGATTTCTAATCCAGTTTGGGATGATACATTGAGCCCCCTAGTAGATGCGGGCTTTGGTGGGGCTAAGAGTAAGACATATGATGAAGCTAGTGCTTTGTTTAGATGAAAGGGCCCTCTAGTGCACTAATTGGAAAACATGAAAGAGGTAAGTCTAGATTTGGAAATCTATCAATGACTTGGAAAACTTAAAGCTCAGATTTTGCTCTTACCCCCCCAGGTAAGTAAATAACCTTACACCTTCTTTCAATTTTAAATTTAAAATTTTTTGTTGTGGTTTTGCTCAGGACCACACTCAACTTTTGAGTGCCCTCGGGAAAAATTTTTCCTCCTAACCCCAAAGGGACCCAAGAAAAATTCTGTAAACCCAATTTCAAAGAGGTAATAAGGCCCCTTATTAAAAAAACCTTTACAACCCCAGGGTGGCGTAATCATCAAAATTTCTCAGGGGAAAAAAATGATAACAATGAAACTTAAACCCCCCTGGTTTTCAAAACAAGGTCCTAATCATAATACCCCCCATAAACCCAAATATCCTAATAAAAAAATACCCCCTTCTCAGAAAGGGTTTCAGTCAAAAAAGGGAAAAAAACTCAGGGATAAGTTATTGAAAAAAGACTGCCCAAAATTGTTGCAAATAAAACAAGCCACCTTAGGAATCTTGAAAATCAGCTTAGCCCAAATGTCCAACATTTGATTTAATAGACCATATGGGTCTTTCCCCTAGCAATATGAGCAAAACCCTAAGGGTTAAAATGCAAATTATGTTAAGAAGGGGTTTAAGGAATTGGTTGAAAAAAGAAACTTAAAGGAAGAGGGGGTTTAATGAAAAAGAAAAAAGGGAAACAAAAGGAAAGGGGGGAAGGAATAAAAAAGAAAATTCCCCAAAGTAAAACCCTATTTTCCCTCTTTTTCCCTTTCCCCCCAGGAAGGTAAAAAAGCAACAACAATTTTTTTCCCCAAAATTTTGAAAAATTTTTTAAAAAGTTTTTAAAAAAATTGCAAATTAACATTCCTTTTGAGAAGCGGTCTTCGCAGATGCCATCATATGCTAGGTTTTGAAGGATTTACTCACAAAGAAGGGAAGTTTAAAAGGGAAATAAACCCGGTGAGGGCTTACGGGAGAAGGTTAAAATGATCTTACAGAATGTTTTGTCCCAAATTTTTGCCAAGAAAACAAAGAGATCAGGGGAGTTTTACTTTTTCCTTTTCCCACCTTTAGGCAATTTTCATTTTGAAAATTTTTTTTGAATCTGGTGCAAAAATTTTAAATTTAATGCCTCATCTTTTTTTTGGAAATTTTGGGGGTTGGGAAACCCCCCAAAGGGAAAACCCTTTTTACCCCTTTCAAATTGCTGATAGGAGCATCAAATACCCAAAGTGGGATTGTAGAAAAGTTCCCAGTGAAAAAATAGTTTAAATTCATCTTTCCCGTTTAATTTATAGTTTGGAGAAAGGGGAGGATAAAAAGGGGCCCATGTTTCCCTTTCCCGGGCCTTCCTTGGGAACGGGAAAGCCTTAATTGATGTGGAACCCAAGGGGGAACTTCCCCCCCTTTTTTTTATGGAAAGAACAAGTCACCCTTTTTTAAAGTGTATGAGGTACAAAAGAAATTTTATGAAAGGGTTAAATCCGGTTTTCCTATTTATAGTGTTGATGAGCTTTTTCCCCTGTGTTCATTGGAAAAGAATGCAAAGGGGTGGACACAATGGGGGTCTGTTCTTAGGGTTGAGGAAATTTGGGGGGAAAAATGAGGGTGAACCCCAAGAAGAAAGTGTTGAAAAAGTTTTTTGAATTCAAGACTCGCCCCTAAGGGGAAACGGGGACCCCCTGAAAAAGAAACCGAAGCCCCATTAACACAATCCCCGGTGGCTTTAAAATTAAACCTTTGCCCGGTCATTTAAAAGAAGTTTTCTTTGGGAAAAATGATACTTTGCCAATTTTCATTTCTTAAAATTTTTTTGACAGGTGTAAGAGCCCAAAAACTTTTGGATGTTTTAAAGAACATAAGGAAACTATCGGGGTGGACCATTACGGATATTAAGGGAATTAGCCCTTTAATTTGTAAACTTTGGAAAATTTTTTGAAGCTGAGTGTAACCTACAGTACAAACCAAAAAAGGGCTTAAACCCCAAATCTTAAGGAAATTTTAAAAAAGGAAGTGCTCTTTTAAAATTTTTAGAAAGCCAAAGGGATTATTTTTCCAATTTTGATAGTAAATGGGTTAGTCCTGTCCAAGTTGTACCCAAAAAAAGGGGGCTGACTGTTTGGTTTAAAAAAATTTATGCCAAAAAATTTAAAACCCAAAACCCCCACTGTGACCCGGGTGGGGAGTTTGAATTGATTATAGAAAAAAATTTATTGACCCTTGTTTTTGACCACTTTTTCCCTTTTCCTTTCCCTTGACAGATGTTAGAAAAAAAAACCCCAGGGCCCTGATTTTTACTGTTTCCCTTTATGGGGTTTTTTTTGGTATAATCAAATTCATATTTGCCCTTCCCCGGGATCCCAAAAGGGGAAAACCCATTTTTCTTGGGCCCTAAAGGGTACTTTTTTCCTTTAGGGGAAAGGGCCCCTTTGGTTTCTGTAATGAAATGCTATTTTCAGGGTGTATGATGTCATATTTTCTGCTTGGGTTTGAGAATTTTATTGGGAAAAATTTATGGATGACCTTTTTGTTTTTGGGGGAAATCAAATTTGGGAAACCATTTTTGAAAAAAAATTTTTGGGTTTTGTGCCCCAAAAAAATGTAAAGGGGAAAATAACCCCCTTTGAATTGGGGAGAAATGCCATTTTTTGGTAAAGGAGGGAATAGTGTTAGGTTAAAAGGTGTCAGAAAAAGGGATTTAAGTTGACAAAGGGAAAAGTGGGAAATAATAGAGAAATGGGCCCCCACCCCTTCAGTTAAAAAGGGGTCAGGAAACTTCTTGGGACTTTCTGGGTTCTACAGGAGATTTATCAGGGACTTCTCTAAAAAACTCTTTACCTCTGTGGTTTTTTTACTTGAAAAAGGGTTCTTCTTTTGTGTTTGATGAAAATGTTTGCAGGATTCAATTTTATTTAAGGGAGAAGCTCAGCTCTGCACCCGTGAAATTTTTAAAACCCAAAATTGGGGGATTTCCCTTTGAACTGTGTGTGATGCTGTGGCCCATGGGGTGGGGGGAAATACTTAAAGGGCCCCCAGAAGAGGGGAAGATCTCCTTCATGCCCATTACTTTTCCCCCAAATGAAACCCTTTAAACGAGGCCCAGAAAAAATATGACAACAAAAAAAAAAAGCTTAAATTTGCAGTGATATTTGCTTTTGAAAAAGTTTAGGGGCTTTCTTTTATAGGTTCCCAAAGTAATATTTACCAGATCATGCTGCCCCTTAATATTTTTTTGCTAAAGTGATGCAAACCCCGGGTTTTAATTTGTTGGGATTCTATTTTTTGCAAGAAAATTTTTCCCTTGAAATTAAGGATAAAAAAGGGGAAGGGGAAAAAGTGGTTGCTGATCATTTTTCACGTTTGGAATATGATTGTTTAGAAACCCCCCATCAATGAAAAAATTTCCCCGGTTGGGGAAAGCGGGGGTAAAATATTTTTTTAAAAGAATTTTTTTTTCAAGATTTTGGGGTACCCAGAGCCCATAATAAAATGATAGGGGGGAAAAATTTTTTTAAAGGGGGGAATTTTAGAAAAATTTTTATTAAAATATGGAGTTTCCCCACAAAATTGGGCCCCCCCTTTCTCCACAAACATGTGGAAAGGTTGAGGATCCCAATTTGGGGAAAAAAAGCCCAAACTTAGAAAAACTGTCAATGAAACCCGAAAGGATTTGGTTTTTTTAAAAAACCTTTTGATGCATTGTGGGCTTATAGAACGCTTTTAAAACAACCCATTGGAATGTCCCCCTACAAAAATTGTTTATGGTAAAACATGTCACCTACCCGTGGAGCCTTTGGGAAAAAGGCATACTGGGAAAAAAATTTCTTAACTTTGGGGTTTTCAAGCTGCAGGTTTAAAGAGTTGCCCCCAATTGAATAAAAAGGCTGAGAGAAAAGAGGAAGCATATGAAAATGCGAGGAATTTTCCGGGGGAGAGCAAACGATTTTGGAAAAGAAAGAAATCTTTTTGCGGGAGTTCTTACCCGGGGCAAAGAGTTTATTGTACAATCTCGAAATTTAAGCTATTCCCCGGTAAAATTGAAAAACCGATGGTCTGGGCCATTTGAAATTGGTTAAAAGTGTTTTCCCTTTTGGTTGCCCGGTTTTAAATTGAAAAAAGGGAGAAGACAACCCGTAAATTTTTTTAAAATAAACGGTTATCTTCTCAAACATTACTATGGGGGAACATGTTGATAGAAAAGCCCCAAAATGTGGATTTAGGAGATTCAAAAACTTGAAAAGGAAAAGTTTTGGGCTAGCGAAATATAAAAAGCGCTTTGGGAGGGAGCCCATGCTCAAAAAAGGGATATACACTAGTGTTTTTTGAAAAAAAAAAAAAAAAAATAATTCAAGGCTTTGGAAAAAAGAGGCCGGGTTTTTGCAATCAAGACACTCCCAAAGGTGACAAACTTTTAGGAGGAAATTTTTTTCCTTTAAAGGAAAAAATTTTTCCAACCGGGGAAATAACCCGTATTTCAAATTTCTGAATTTTACAATTTGTTTCCCTTAATTTTTTGATATATTAGGAACAAATTTTGGGGCATTGGGGAAAAAATGGGGGGAAGGGGTTATAAATGTTTGAATTATAAAGATTGCAACATCATGAGCTTAACCCAAAACCCTGCCTTTTTTTTATGTCCTTAAGTGTTTTCCATCAAGGAATTTTTGAAATTGACTTAATTGGGTTTCCCCACTTTGCCAACTGTTGGGGATTAGGGTTTTCATAGGTTTAAAAAATTTTAAAAGGAAAATCTCTAGGGAATGGGTTTTTCCCTATGTTTTGCTTTGAACTTGAGGTTGAGTCCTTAATTTTTAAAAAAAAACAAGCAAGTTTATTCAAGGAAAAATTTTTTTTTGGGGAAAAATCTCTTGAAATTTTTTTGAGAATTCCTTAACACTTAGTTTAAAGAGGTAAAGGGAAAAAATTTAACTTAGTGATCCCCTTTAAAAAAAAAAAAAAAAAGCCTTTACTCCAATAACTCAGGAAAGTGAGTTTTAAAGTATCCAAAACTTAAATGTTAGGTGTGAGGAAAAGTTTATAGGGGTCCCTTTAAAACCCGGTCACTTAGGGCGGATTTAGCCCAGGAAGTGCCGCTCAATGAAACTCACAATAAAGAGGGGAAGGGGGGAAAGGGGAAAAATATTAGTACCTTTAAAAGGGTCAGGGTTTCATGGGCGAGCTTTTTTCCCTCCCGAAGAGTGAAGTTTCACTCCCCGCCAATTTAAAAGGGAAAAAAAAAAAAAAAAAAAAAAGGGGGGAAAAAATTTTAGGGGAAAAAAAGGATACCTTTTTGCTTTCATCCTTGTTATTTGTTTTTGAAAGTAAAATTGAGGGAGAGGGTATTGCTAAAAACCAAGAAGTTTTAAAAAATGGGTTTTTTCCCCTTTTGGATTTAAGGGATTGTTTTTATTGTTAAACACCCGGGAATTTTAAAAAATTTTTTGTAAATTTAATTAACTACCCAAAAATTTTTAAATAAGAATTTCTAGTTTAAAAATTTTAAATTTTGGTCAGAAAAAATGGGGACCAAAAATTTTAAAGATGGATTTTTCTTGTTTAAATTTAATTATTTTGCTTGGGGAAAAAGCAAAAAATTCAAGTTTTGGGGATGTTTGATAAGATCACATTTATATTTTTTTTCTTTTGGGGCTTATATTAAATTTATTTCAATATTTTAAGAAAAATATAAAGAAAATGATTCTTAAAGGTGTTTTTTTGTGGGAAAATACAGGTTTTTAGGACCCAAAAATAAATTTTCAAGTTTAAATTTGGGGGGAGTTTTTTTCCCAAAAGGCCCCCGGCCTTCATTACTCCCCCGGTATCCATTTCGAGATCTCTCCAAAATTTATTTGAATTAATTTGCTGACCACATTTCCCCATCGAAACCACCTCATTTCCCCCCCCTCTTTGGATCTATAAATAGCCCCTTGTGTGAACCTTTTGGGGCATCCCTTTTTTTTTTTTGAGGGTCCCATCCCTTTTTTTTGTTTAGAATCCTTTTTTTCTTCTTTTGTTTTAGCATCATTAGAATTTTCCCCTTTGGTATTTTTGATTTTTTCCAAAATTTAGTTTGAAAAAAGAATGTCTTTTTTTGAAGTTTGCCCTTTAAAATTTAAGAAAATTTAAGGAGTCATTTTGGGAAGTTAAGCTCTTAAGATTATAGCCCAATTTTTCCCTTTTTCTTTATTTTTTTTTATGCATTTTTTGTTTAATCTTGTTGTTTAATATGAATTTTCCTTCACCATTTATTTTTAATTGTTTTATGCAAAATTAAAACTATTAAAAGTTCTAAATCATCCCTTTTTTTTTGGGAAAAAATTTGGGTTTAAACCTCAGAATGTTAAAAAAAGGGTTTAAATTGTTTGCCATGGGTTTTTATGATTTGGAAATTTTTTAGGTTATTCATGATTGGGAAATTCCTTTTTATTTCAATTATAATTGGTCTTTCATTTTAATTTTTTAGAAAACCTTTTGATAAGGGAGTTGTTTAGGGTTTGTTAGGGGGAAATTCTTAATTAGATTGATTGTCAATTCGGGAGTTGCGATTTAAATTTGGGTTTTAAAAAAAATCTTGGAGGGCGCAAAGCAATGTTTCTTGTTTTAAAATTTAAAACCCAAGGGATTAGGGTTAAATTTTATTTGGGCATTAAATTGTTTGGGAGCATCGGGTGGTGTAAAGAAATAATTTTATTCCTTGGTTAATTGGAGACGCGGGAAACCGACTAATTAATTTAAAAGGGCAACAAACCCCAAAAAAGGGTTTTCTAAACTTTAATTGAATAAAACTTTTAACCACAAGTTGATATAAACATGGGAGCCCAAATTTTATTAAAAAAATCTAGGGGGAATTCTATTTTCCCCTTTTTCATAAATTTATTAAATTTTTTCATAAAATTTTTCCCTTGGGTTTTCTTTAAGTTAAAAAATTTTTGATTAAAACAATTTTAAAAAACCCCTTTTTTAAACACCCAGATATTGGTAAAAATTGCCATAGTTTTAGAACCCCTTTTTGGTTCCCCGAGGGGTCGACAAAACCCAAATTTTCAACCCCTTTTTTACCCTTTATACGGGCCAGTGCACTTTCTGCAAATTTACGCCCCATTTTATATATACGTTCTGAGGTTCAGTAGTTTTCTTTATTCCCTGAAATATTTAAAGGTTGGGTTTATTTCCCATTTAGCAATTAAAGGGGGTACGAATTAATTGATATAAAAATTTAAATTTTTTTCCAAGACATTTGAAAGGTCCCCTTTTGAGTACTATTGTGGTTTTAATTAAAATTTTTGTAGGAAAAAAAAAATATTCCCCTTAAAAGAATATTCTACTTGTATCCTAGATGGGCCCTTTCCCGAATAGGGTTTAATGATTTAATTTGATCCATGAATTCCTACTTTTTAGATATTTGCTTAAAATGCCCCCATAATGAACATTCCTACTTATGTAGAGTAGGTCAAATATATCGTCAAATATAATTAATCAGTGGACGTAGATATTAAATTTAATTGCATCATCTTTGGAAACTTTGATTTGTTTTCTTTTCAAAATATCTACTTCTATCAATTCTTCTTTTCTAAAAACTTGCTTTTTCCAAATGCTTATTTTTGACCTATTGTTCCATAGTCTTCTGAATATATCATGTTACCCAATTTGACCATTTATTCTAACTTGATGATTTGTTTTGAATCATTCCTTCTTAATTCAAATCCTTTCAAACTTTTTACTTGTCCTTTTCAATCTTGATCTTGTCTTGAAACTTTCTGTTGACTAATTCCTCTCTTCAAGACTTACCTTAATGCTTTATATTTATATATACACCAAGTAAATTCATTGTTAATTGCTTAAATGTGTGTGTTATGTGTTTTGTTGTCATCAAAACCAAACTAAAATACTTAACATTTCTCACCTTTTCTAACAATAACAAAACACAAAACACTATTATCTTCTTAACATTGTTTGTCCTTTAATATACTCTAAATTTCTAAAGTATGTTTGACATTATATTTTTCTTCTCTTCCCATTTTATTTCTCTTCTCTTCTCTTCTCACTATATCAATATTCTCTTCTCATTATATTTATTCTTCTCTTCTCTTCTCTCCTCATTCTTATCATAAAAAAAAAATATATATAAATAGAGGTATGAAACTAATTGCTATTTATAAAACATCCCTCCCCCTTAATATATGCCTATTGAATATATATATGTAAATAGGTTCAATATACTAGCTTACCTTTATAAATTACTATAGATGCAATAATATCATTTAGATTGACATTCATTATTCCTATAAAAAAAAATAATATTTTCTGCATAAAGTTTGTTAGAATGTCCCACAAAGGTTTTTTTATAAGATTTAACTTACAAGATACATTAGAAAAACACATTGTCTAATGAGCATACAATCGTCTAGTCATCCATCAAAGCCATACAGTTACCCAACAAATAAAAGATTCAAATGGTTATCAATAAATAAAATTGAAATAGTCATTCAATAATTAGCCTTTGAAATATTTGCAGGATGTTTCAACTTTTTAAAAGGGGCTTTCTAATCTTGGTGCGGGAAAAGAGGAGGTGGTATTTGTCTTGATGAGGATTTAGAAATGGTCTTAGTTAGCCCCATCTTAATCTTTGTTTTTCCCTAACTTAATTTTCCATATCCTTAAAACTTCTTGTTATCCCCCACATAACTTGATGTGTGATTGACCATCTAGGAATTGAGTCCATCTACTCCTTCTATTTTAAAGAGATGGCTTCTTAATGTTAGTAAAGATTTCTTCTTCTACCTTTTGGATTTAATCCTTCAAAGGTTTTGGAGAGTTCTCAACAGTATATAAAAGGGTTTTAGAAGTGGTTTTACATTAAATTTTTTTCTCCCTTTTTTGACGTTCTAAAATTTGAGCAAAGGAATCCTTCAGTTTCATCTCTAAGTTGATTCTTGTTTGATGTGTAAAGATTTTTTGGCATATTCAAGATGAAAAGTAAGTTCTCTTTTTTTTAGAGATGATTCTTTGAAATTCTTTTCTCATTTCTTTCTTTACCATCTTATGTAGTACTTTTCCAAATTTAGAGAAATTTTTTAGAAGAATTAGATTCATTGTCACCATTATCAATAGGTTGAGTTCCCTCCCTTTGTTAGTTAGTGAACTGAAAGGGCATAAGAGCTCTTTCTTCCTCTAACATCGTCTTTACATTGCTCGAGTGGTTCTATCCCTTGATTAGTGTCCATAATTGGAAAGTGTTTCTTTTAGATGTTTTGATGTATTTTTTGCACATTATCAAAACTTTCTTCAACCAACACCTCTTTACTTCCTTTTCCTTTTTTTATCCTGTCCATCCTTAAATTTTCCCTTTTCTTGGACTTTTATTACTTTCTATTCAAACTTCTGACATTCTTGTTTCTCTTTCACTTTCTCCTTCTCCTTCTTCTTTTGTTTCTTCTTAGCTTTTATCAATTCTATGCCATCATTAGAAGTCATCTCCTTTAAGACCTTAAAAAATTTCTTTTTTCCCCTCTTTCTTTTAGGGGGTTATCTAATATAAAAATATGCATCCTTGCAATATTTTGTTCTTCGAGACATGTTTCTTAGTTTATCATACTCTACTACTTGATCCACTTTTGCTTTATAGTTTCAACGATTTCTTTTAGCTGATTTACTTCTTTAAATTTGTGGTTTCAAAGACCATACTCCATTTTTGTAACTACATTCTGTAACAAAACAAGAACAATATTTTTATAAGATACATTTTTAGCTTGTTCTATCAAATAAAATCTAGGTGTTCTTTCCTTTTCTAAATTAAAGGAAATTAAAAAAAAATCTACTTGCTTTATATATCACCTTATAATAAATTAAAAACCAATTTACATCTTTGTGGATCTTTTAGTCTCTCTAATCAGCATCTTCTAAGGCTTCCTTCTTCCCTTTTCATTTATATATTCAAATTATAAGTATAAAAAAATATCATAATGTTCAAGCTTCTCTATTTTTGTCTTCTAGATAAACCTTTTGACAACAAGAGTGATATCAAAGGTTTGTTGCCCCAGAACTTTTGATTTTACCAAAGTAATCAATTTTTGCTCCATTTTAAACTTTTAAACTTGAGTAATTTTGTTAGAACATTTTCAAGGGCAAAAGACCTATTTAAACCATATTTTGTATGTGGGCAAATTGGATACCTAGTTAGAACAAACCCATAATTATCCTCTAAAGCAATTATTAAATTGGTATGGGTTTGAGGTCATTGTGGTATTTTCCTTTACATTTCATTGGAAAGTAGTAATAAGTAACCTTAAATAAAATCCCAGTGAACATAGGGAAATCCTTGTGTATAACTATTTTCCCTTGGACTTAATAAGGTTGCCTTGATTCAACTGTGTGAAAAGTTCTTCCTTTTTTCCCAAATACCATAAAATTCTTGATTGTTTTTAAGGAACCCAAACATTCTATAAAATCATCCTTTGTAATAAGTGTCTTCTTAGAACATACCCAAGTGTATAGAGCATCAGGTTTGTCTAAACTTAGGTTAGTGTAAAATTCGATCATGGCTTCATGTAAGCATGTTCTTATAGATTGTAGAAACTGACCTAATTATGTGATCTTAACATCCTTTCTACATCCATCATGTGTTCTTGAAATTTAATTGAAATCAATATAGTGCATTTCAATTAAAGATCCTTCTTCATAGTTTTTTGAAGAATTTTCCTTCAATTACTTTTTGGATTTTTTTATTCCCTTTTTTTCTATTGATTTCTTCACTCTAGTATTCCTTAATCCTTTAAGAGGCTATTTTCTTTTAACTTTTTCAATTCTTTGTGAGGAGGTAGGTTGTTTAAAGGGTGAGACTCATTGATAGATTTAGTGTCATTCAAAAACTAGTCTTCTCTTAAGTGCCATGCTTAAGTTGAACTTCACGGAATTAGGGTTTTTGAGTAAGAAGAATGAGAGAGTTTTGGGAAGGGGTTGAAAGGATAGAACAATCAAGACCTTTGAAGGAAGTATTTTGGTTGTAGGAAATGGAGCCTTTTATTCTCTATTTTTCTAAAATTTTTAATCAATTAATTCCCTTTTAAAGAAAGGGCTATGAATTAGTTAACTATAAGCTTAGCAAAAATACTCCTCAAATTAATATTTTCCAAATATTCATCTTATTTACTATTATGCCATTTATTTTTTAATTATGATGTTATTGATTTTTAAAGAAATGTTCTTTCCCTTTTTTATTCAATACTAATTTTTTTTATTTTTAGGTCGCTTTACCATTTTGTTTACTTTGTATTTCAAGCTTAAAGCTTTACTATTATCATTTCTTATTTTTGCTTGATTTATAATTTTAGTAATAACAATATTTTTTATGTGCCCTACCTAATTACAAAAAAAAACACTATAGTGGATTTAGGTAACATACCTATTATTTGTTTGATTTTTTCTAACTTACCTTTATTTATTTGATTTTTTCTACATACCTTTTCTCATAGTGGTTGACATTTTAAATATTGTTAGAGCCTCTTTTGAGATTTCTCTCATTTTGAAACTAAATATCTTCTAAAAGGTTCATTATGCCTTCCCAATCTTTTGACAATCTTTTGAATAAGTGTTTTTATTTCCTTTCTTTCGATGTATTTTGGCACTGTCTTTTTTGGGTTTTGACGAATACTATTTTCCCAAGTGATTTTGACCTTTCTCTTCATATAAATCCTAATCCAACTTTAGATGAATAGAGTTGTTGACTTAAAAAAAGCATTTGAAGTGTTTTGTCACTTTTGTCAAACTTGTTGAATGTTTTGTTTTTAAGGGGTTGTGAGATATCCTTTTACTCAAAATCTTAATTTTGTATTTCTTCTTTTAGAATGGTGTTTTCCTTGGCTAAAAACCTCCTTCTCATGTTCTAAAAATTTACTGTTGATTTTCAAAACCTTAACCTCATTCTCTAAGAGAGCATTTATTTTAGTTAAGGTTTCTTGTTTGTCTTTTAATGCCTTGTTTTTATTTTTAAAAATTTGTGATTTTTGCCTTAGTCATGCAAGAGTACTCAGTAGTTCACAATATATATCATTAGATGTAGATTTACAGCTAAAAACTAAATATACCTTTGACTTTTTAACATTGATTGGCTTTTATTTCAACTTTTTTAATTTCCAGCTTCTCTTCCTAAATCATTTAAAGGGCCCCTCTAGGTGGTCTTTAGGGGTTTGTTTTTCTTCTTTTGATGCTTTCTAGTTCTTTTAATGAGGTATAGGGCTTCATACTTCATTGTGTTGTTTTCTTGCAATGTGATTTGATGTGCTTAATGGATTTAAGCGCAAACACAAGAATAAAGGAAAAAACCCAATCACAGAATTACAAGAATGGCATGAATCCCTTAAGCAGAAAAGGCTTCCACGCAATTGACAAATTCCAATAGAAATTGAATAATATAATAACAACACAATTTAGGATCTAATTCCACTAAAATTGCATGAAAACCAATACTAGAAAAGAAACCTAAAATGGTGTAAATAAGAACAACCAATTACAACCAGATATGACACCCTAGTGTGAATTTGAATCAACTTAGGGAATTGATATTACTCACAAATTCTTAAGTTGCCACTCGCCACAATCCTTAAAGAATTGATAAGAGTCTTATGAAATTAGAGCATAGAACCCTAACTCTCACGTGAAAGGGGCAGAAATTTTTATCTCTCAACAAAAATTCAAAAAACCCTAAATTTTAGTAAGTATTTATACTTGCTCTACTTGGGTTAAATGACAAAAAAATTACATCTATGCCACTAGTGTGGCCGGTCCTAAATCCCCAAATACAACCAAATAAAATGTCCCAAAAAGCTTACAAAACAACCGGTTCAAAGATAAAATTACAAGTACAAAATAATGGTCTTCAAAGAGCCAGTTTGTTAAGTCAATTGTGATCACGAAGGGTATTGGATGTAAGTCGATGATGGGCCCCAATTTGATCAATAGTGTAGGTCATGTGGCATCCCATAAAGATTGATCATCGTACCTACTATATTTCCATTTAAACTTTATTAGATAAGAAAAATGTTTTACATGCAAGTGATTTAGATCATTTATCCAAATTAAGTTCCTGACTATTGGAATCGGGAGGGTAGATTCCCTCTCTCCTCGAGCCTCTAAAAGATTTGCCCTCAAATCTAGAAGGTGACTTCTTAGACTGAACCCAAATGCCTTTATTCCCTTGTTTACCTGACTATTAGAAGAAACAGAAATAGTCCTGACTTGCTCTTGGAAATTGTGCACCCGTGTGGAGGGCTTAGGTGTCAATCTATTCGAATCCCTCCCCTTCCAAAAAAATGTAGGTGTTTCTGAATTTGTTATGTAAACACCTTCCCATCAAACATCCCAAAGGTCTACGCAAAAGTAAATGAAGCTACACATGGGAATGACATCACATAAGATCTCATCATGATATTTCTTTCTAACACTTACTGGCACCTTTGCCTTTGTTTTAACATGCATGCTACCCTGATTGTCTAACCAATGTAAATTATAAGGACTAGGATGTGGACTGTGGGGTAGTTTTAATTTGTCTATTAATGCAGCAGATATGATATTAGTGCAACTACCACTATCAATGATTAATACACAAAGGTTACCTCTAATCTTGTAAAAAATGTGGAATATGTTTTCCCTCTGTTTTTCCCTGCATCAAGAGAGATAGTTAGAACCCTTTTGCATTACATTAATTGGTAAATATTGTTCACCTATTCCTCTTCATGTGTCTCGCATTCTGATCATCATAGTATTCCCACAATGCCATAGATAGGTCTGTTTGGCTCGATTGGTTCTTTCTCATCCTCTCCTTCTCCAGCACCCTCCATAACTGTCATGACTCTCTTATTAGGACACTGTGCAGCCATATGCCTAAATCCCATGCATTTAAAACATTTAATTTGGTGTAATTTTCCCATTGGTTGTTCCTGGTATTGTTTACCTAACATTTGGTCCTATTACCTCTTTACCCTTTTCCAAAATTCATTATCTCCCTATCTTTGTTGGGAGTAGCTTTGTCTATGCCCTGACTCGTTCACCTACTACCCTTTTGGGCCTCCGATTAACCATCAGCTCCTATAGGGCCTAGTAGTAACAACTAAGCCTGCTACTAGTAACTTTGAATTGGTTAGATCACCTCTGCCTCTCTACTTTCAAGGTAGCTGTATAGCTTCATCAAGTGTCTGTATCTTGTAGCTCAACTATACATACGATCTCATATTTCAGTCCGGATACAAAGTGTGTTAGGTTTGCTTTGGTGGTTCTATTGACTCATACCTAATCATCAGGGTTTCAAATTCCTGTACATAATCATCAACTGTTTTGCCTCCCTGCCTTAAAGTTTGAAAATGCATAAACAATTCCCTGCTTGTAGTGTTAAGGAATGAACCTCTTCCTCAAAACCCTCTTCATGTCCCTCCATGTATGATTTCAGCCTCCCCATCCCTACGCCTGCTGATCACCAAATGCTTTCACCACAAGGCGGCATACCCTATGAATTCAACAGCGGGTAAGTCAAACTTGGGTGTTGTCATAAATTTTCATAGCACTCAAAAGGCCTTCAACCTTATCCTCCCAATCCAGATAATCATCTGCTAACCCCTACCATTAAAGGAAGGCATCTGTAGTTTCACATACTCTAAAACCCCTTGGTGGCCTAAATCCCTATTTGGGTAAGGTTTAAACCCCTAAAGTTGTCATCCCTCTTCCCTATAAGGATGATGATCTCCCTTAAATCTTCTTCCTAAGTTTCCCCTCCCCCTGCTCCTTTCCCCCTTGGATGTTTAGTGGAGCTTTCTCTTGGTAGTGCTTGGGATTTACCACTAGTAGTTGTGGCATTGTCATTCTATCAATCCTTTTTGCTAATTTAGCAAAAAATGGTAGTAAGGTCCTAAAGTTGATCTTCTAAGGTTCTTTTACCTACAGTTTGATGACCCTGTCCTCCACCAACCTAGCTATTAGCCTCATTGCCAATCTCCCCATTTACATTGTCATTCGACATGCTTTGTGATTTTTTTGAAGTACAATCCCACAATTTGTTTGTACTCTCCTTTAACAACACTATGTCACAATACCAGTTTAGATAACCAACACTCATACACGGTTATATATCTACGGCGCAAGAAGTCAATAACACAATTAAATAGTTCTTGGTACTTCAAGTATAGTTAAGTAAATGAAGCATAAATAAATACTTCCAAGTAGTTTAAAAAATTAAATTCAAACTAGCAAGCGTTTAAATAATAAGTTTCAATTACTTTCACACTTTAAAGTTTGTTTTTGAATTCAAACTTCACTACTTCAACTTTCCTTTCTTGCCACGGTTTCACACCCACAATTAACCACCATGTGCAGCACCTTTGACTACACACAAATTCACAATTCACACCACCACTTACACCTCTCACTTCGATGCATTCAACTCACCACCACTATATACACCACGCTGCAATTTCTTCACACAAACGCCTCACACATACACCCTTCACTTACGGTGCAGGGACACACACACTTCTACACATTGCACTTCTCCACTTCAAAACACAATTGCCGCCGCAACTCACACACAAAACGCAGCAAACATTCAAAACTCTATTTCACTTATTGCAACCTTTCCACAATTTGTAGAAGTAATTT
>JBBMOL010000954.1:0-56628 GCA_037954665.1 Laguncularia racemosa | reverse complement strand
AAAATTAAATCATCAGAAATTTTATCTACACCCCTTTGCCCTCTTTTTGAAAAAACCTCTCCTTCTTCGCCCTTGAAAGTTTTTTTTTAGATTGCTCTATTTTTTTGTCTACCGTCTCATGAATTTGTTCCTTTCCCCTCCTTAAAAAACCTTTCCCCCACCCCCCTTAAACCCGCCTTTTCTCCCCCTAACCTAGCATCAAATCCCCCTCTAAACCTTTAGGAGAATTGTGCAGTGCCCAAAAGTTCATGCAAAAAAAAGGGTTTATTTACTAACACAAATTTTTTATTTTTAAAAACCTCCGTTCACCCCCCCTTACGTTTTTTCCTAAAAAGGTGGAAAACCCCAAAACAATAAATTCGGGGTTTTCACAAGAAAGGATGATATCAAATCAAAATTTCCCTCTTCTCAATTTTTGGAACTAACCCAAAAGTACACAAACCCCTTCCTTTTAGAATTAAAAGAAAAACCCTTTTAGGGGCTTGAATTTTCCTTTTTTTTTTTTTTTTCCTTTTTGTTGCCCTTTTTTTTCACCCTTTTGTTTTTTTCCCTTTTTTTTTTTTTTTTGTTTTCTTTCCTTTTTTTTTTTTTGGGGGAAAAAGATTGCAAAAAATGAAGTACATTTCTCAAGAGACAATTTAACATTATGGAGGGTTTTCGAAGCAATGGTAATACGAAACTTGATATGAATGGGATAAAACCCCCGTTTGGGAAAGTTGGGGTTTTTGATGTTACCTTTCCCCAAACCCAAAATTAATTTTTTAAAAAACCCCTAGGCATTTGATCCCCAAACTGTTTAAAACCAGGGCCCACGAGTGGGGAAACCCAATCCCAAATTCATTGGAATTGAAACCCCAAAGATGCCAAAAATTAAATTGTGGAACGCGCCAAATTGCCTTTAGCGGGGGCAAAAACCTTGGTATGTTTTAACGCCACTTTGGGGAAAAAAAAGGCAGAATCGAAAATTTTCTGTTGAACGCCACAAAAAAATCTAATAATTTTAAGAGAAGTTTTTTGGGGAAAGAACTAAGAGAGGAATTCCCTCAATTTTGTTTTTCCCTTGTTCAAATCTTTTTTCCAACCCTAGTAGTTATATTGGGGGTTTACAACCCCCGTAAAAAACAAAAAGCCCAAAACGACATAAATAATAAAGTTGCGGAAAAAAAAAAACAGGAAAAGTAAACCCCAGCGGTGTAGTAGGTAGCGTAAGTGTATGCTAGGTATATGGGCCCGGGCGTAGTAGGCCAGCGAACCCCCTCTATCACGCTCTAATTGTAATGCGATTCAATGCCGGCGGGCTTTTGAAAGCCACCTTTTTCAAGACCGGAGCT
The DNA here is from genome assembly GCA_037954665.1 of Laguncularia racemosa. Classification (NCBI taxonomy): domain Eukaryota; kingdom Viridiplantae; phylum Streptophyta; class Magnoliopsida; order Myrtales; family Combretaceae; genus Laguncularia; species Laguncularia racemosa. Next base: position 55,297 of record JBBMOL010000954.1, on the reverse strand, counting down.
TTGATCCCTTGAATGACTTGTAAAAATGCAAGTTCATTCTCAGGGTTTTGCTCCAGTCCTTAGCAATCCTGTAGTCTCTTATGGTACTTCATTAATCCTTTAAAAAAAGGAACATTAAAATTGATTGCAGACAAAAACAAACAAACATTAAAGAAGAAAGTGATGAGATCCATGATGGGAGCCAAGCAGAAGATGGAATGTGGATCCCCTTGAAGTGCCACCTGGACCGATCACAAGAAATCGAGCGAAATGAATCAAGGAAGCACTTAAGGGTTGATAAAGGATGTCTACGAAGCCGGAAAGGATTGGAGCAATCAAGAAGTTGGAAAGGATTGGAACAACCATGGGAATGCCCTTGCTCTTGTACAAGTCATAACGGATACAGGAAAGAAGAGGGCGTGTTTTTTTAAGGCACGACCGTGTAGGGGTCTGAAGGGTTTCATAGAAATCTACACGATTGTTGGGGTCGAATCCTACAAAAATAAAAACCTACTCCTAAACAATAATATGATTTACGTATAGTAGTGAGTAGGGTCGTATCCACCCGGGATTGGTTAAATATATTTCATTCAAAAAAATAAAGAGGAAAAGAAAAATGGGGGGTTTTGTTTGTGAATCAAAAAAATATTGAAACAAGATAATAAAATCGAATATTGATAAAAGCCTAGCCAAAGGAATCAAGATAGTTTAATTCGAGAATTGATCATCAATGGCAAATGTTTTCTATTCTTATTTCTAGATAAACTGGTTATGGTTATTAACAAGCTCTAACAACCTATCCCTCCTTCCTTCCTTCTTGTCTCCCAGATCCTCAAAACTCTCTAGGGTTAGTTCTATTTATATTGTTAAAGGAATGGCAGATGATCTTTTGCTAGCAAGATACGAAAAATATCTTTCCTTTTTGATGTAAATCTCGAGAAGTGGGAAAATCGTCCACCTGGCAATGCCCTACAACACGTCGTGGGTCAAGCCGTGCCTTCCTCTGTGTTAATTCACATATCATCTTCCGTGTCCAGTGTGTGCCACTCTTCCACCACGGCCAGATGTCAAGTCGTTGCCTTCCCCTATGGATAAACTACAATTTCTTCATCCATGTCCAGTTTGTACCACGCTTCAAAAACACTAGATCCTAACCGTGTCGTCCTCTGGTCGATGTTCCCACAATTTCTCCTTCTTGTTTAGTACATGGCACGTCTTCCATTTTAACTTCCACTACGGCTTCAACCACGTCTTCTACCACGGCTTCAACCATGGCCGTATGACAAGCCGTTTCTCTCTCCTTCTCGTGCATTGTATAGCACGGCCCTTTTGTACCACGGCCATATCTGAAAACCGTGCCTCCTGCTAGACAGATACAGGGCCGTGTGCTTCAACTATGCCCCCATGTACTTTCCTCCGGGGGTGTAAACCCTTTGTTTTTGTTCCAATTGCACATACTTTCTCTAATTTACGAATTAGCCCCCTTGACCCCTTTTTAAACCCCGATTTTCACCATAATAGAATTAAGTACCTTCCCCTTTATGATTTCTAAAAAAATCTTAAAAAATAACAAAATTAACAATAAAGTTGATATAAAGACCTATAAATTTTTCCCCCCACACTTAAACTTTTGCGTCCTCAACAATTGAACAAATAAATTTGGGAAAAAATCCGTCATAGTTTATACAAACTTTCTTTTCACATTCCAAGATCTATTCTTTTGTAATTCAGATTTGAATTTTAATGTTTACTACTTCAACCAAATTGGGTTTTCCCTGTGATCAAAATTACCAGGGAAAAAAATTTAATAGCTAATCTAAAAAAAAAAAATTTTTAAAATCCTCAGTTTAGCAAAAAAATTTTTTTATTCCCAAAATAAATACTTAACCCCACAAGGGAAAAACACCCAATTAAACTTCAAGGGAATTAGCAAGTATTAATCCTTCAACAAAAAGTAAAAGAATGTACAACTCTTTCCATAAAATTTTCCCCCTTTTTATTTAAGTCGTTTATTAAATAATGTTTACATTCATGTTTTTTTTTTTTTTGTTTTATCAAGCATCTATTTTGACGAGTTTTTCCCCCACTTTTTTTCATGAACATTCGCCTTTTTCGCCCTTATCTTTATGAGTTAAATTGGTCGCTGATCCACGCAAAAAGAGATAAAAAATGAGCGTGAATAAATCCCGGCAAGTGTACCGGATCAGATCAAAATATAGTAAAGAGAAGAGGTCGAACACAAAGTTTGATTAAGTAATAAACCTATTCTTTCTATATTATTTGGCAATATGTTTGATGAGAATTGAATAAATTTATACTAAATGCCAAAAAAAGGGAATTGTGTTTAAAAAAATGATGAATTGTGGGGGGAAAAGAACCCACCCTAATTCCACTAATCATATTGTCTTCATTTTATAATAACTCATAGCTTATGGTTTTTTCACAAGAAATTAAAAAAACCCTTTAAATCCTTTATAAGTTTAAAGCAATTTTACCTAATTTTAATTTAAAGCCCCGCTTTTCAAATCAAAGAGGATTCAAAACCCAAAATCTAAATTTCCCAATTTAAATTTTATTGCCTAATATCTTTAAAATAATTTCCCCAAAACCCTTGGGAAAAATTTAATAAAAATATTCTAAACACTTAGGTAATTTCTAAAAAAAATTCAAAAACGCTGTTTCCCACATAAATTTATTAAATCTTACTTAGGAATTCCTGAAAAACCTAAATTCTCTTTCATATTTACTTTTCTATGTTGATTTCAATTACAAAATAAAATTTCTTTGCAGGACTTTTTTTATAAAATTCCGCATATCTACATTTCCATAACATAATACAATGATCTTTTTATTTTGAATTAGGCTTCACATGTTTCCCAAAAGGATGATTTAAACTTTATAGTATGAAATAAAAAAATGAAATAAATAGATGTAATGAATTCATATTGAAAAACAAGAAAAAACTAAAAAGGGATAAAAGAAAATAAAGTAAATGAAACAATGCTATAATTTCAAAAACTTAAATTTTCCCAAAAATGTTTTCTCAAATTTCTTAATTGAAAGAAAACTTCACAAAATAACTTTTTTTCTTCAAACTAAAAATTGGAAAACAAAAATTTAAAAGGGAATTAAAAAAATCCTAAATTTTTCTGGGGGAATTCTAATAATTTAAAAGAAAACAAATGGCAAAACAAAGAATCAAAACAAAAGAATTCAAAATAAAAGGGTTTCTAAACAAAAGGGGATGCCCAAAAGGTTCACACAAGGGCCTTTTATAGACCCAAAGAGGAGGGGGAAAAGGGTTTTTTGATGGGATTGATCAGCAAATTTAAGATACGATTTTAGAGGATTTTCGCAATGGTATCCGGGGAGTTTAAAGGTGGGCCAAGGCCGGCCAAGGCCCTTTAAGGCCGGCCTTTAATGTTTTTTAAAGGGCCCGGTTTAATATAGGCCCCAAAGGGCCCGGGCTAAAAGCCGGCGGCCTTTAAAATGGGGCCCGGGCCCCAAGGGCCGGGGCCTTTTTTGCAATCCTTCGCTCGCTTCTTCAATTTGGAAAAACCCCTAAATTAAAAATTGTAATTTCTTTTGGGTCCTAAAAACCTGTATTTTCAAAAATAAACACCATTAAGTACATTTTTTTTTAAATTTTCTTATAATATTGAAAAAAATTTAAATGCCCAAAAGAAAAATAAGTAAAAATGTGATTTTAAAAACATCCCCCACTTGAACTTTTGCTTGTCCAAAACAAAATAATTGTTTAAAAAGGGAAAATCCTTCTTTTAAACTTCGGGGCCCCATTGTTCGACCAACAAAATTTTGTAACTAGTATATTAGTTGAAATTTAGTAAAAATCAAAATAAAAACAGATTTTTAATCCCATTTTAACAATAGAAAACAATACTTACCCTAAGGAAAAACTTTCTTTAAACTTCATTGGTTTTAAAAGTATCATCTCCCCAATTTTTCTCAAAAACAAGATAACAAGGGTGAAAGTTTGGGTATCCATTTTTTTCCTTGAATTTCCCCTTTTTTTTTTTTTCCCTTAATTGACGCGGAGTGAACTTCACTCTTCTGAGGGCCCAAAGCTCCCCCATGTAAAAATTTTTTTCATTTAAGGGTACTAAATTTTTGCCTTTCGCCCTTTGTTTTTTTTTTGGCCCCCCCATTGAGTCGGCACACCCGGGGCTAATCGCCTAAGTGACCGGGTTTTAAAGGGACCCCTACAACTCTTCCTACACAAAACTTTTTAAGATTGGTACTCAAATCACTTTCCTGATTTTTGGAGAAAAGGGCTCTTTTTTTTTTTTTTTTTTTTTTAAGGGGGTCATAAAAAAAATATTTCTTTTCCCTTTTTCATAGGTTTTAAGGACCTCAAAGAAATTTAAAGAGATTTACCCCAAACCCCAAATTTTTCCTTGAAGTAACTTGCTTGTTTTTTCAACAAAGGGACTCAATCTCAAGTTAAAAGGGCTAAACATGGGGTAAACCCCGTCCTAAGATTTTCTTTTAAATTTTAACTTTTAAAACTAGTCCAATATTTTGGAGGGGCACCAATCTAAGTCAATTTCAGGATTAAATTAAAAGGCATAAATAAAGCGGGGATTTTAAGCTCATGATGTGTGCAATCATTATACTTCTACATTTTAATCCCTTCCCCCACCTTTAAATTGGGACAATGTCCTCATTGTTCCTAATATATCAAAAAATTTAAGGAAAAAATGTCAATGCAGAAATTAAATATGGTACTTCCCTGGGGAAAAATTTTGTCATCGGGAAGAAAATTCCTCCAAAAATTCTGTCACCGGGGGTTGTCTTGAATGCACCGGCGGCTCTTATCCAACCTGAATTAGTTTCTTTCTTTTTTTTTTTTGAAACGAAATTAAAAAATAGTGTATTCTTATTGAGAGGGGCGCCCCCAGAACGCTTATTTTAAGTCCTCCCCCATTTTTCCCATTTCAAGTTTTTGCACCCCAAAATCCACAATTGTGGCATTTCTTCAACATGTTCCCCTTTCAAGTAATTTTTGAGAAGATAACCTTTCCTTTGAAAGTACTTGTCTTCTGCCTTCAACTCAATGCACCAAAAGGGAAAACACATTAACAATTTCAAATGGTCCAGACCATCGTGATTTCAACTTACCTGGGAATAGTTTTCAACGAGAGTTGACAATAAATCTTTGACTAGGCAAAACTCCCCTGTAAGTGTTCTTATCATGCCATCGCTTTGCTCTCTCCTTGTAAATTCTCGATTTTCAATGCTTCCTCTTCATCTGGGCCCCATTTTTAATTGGAGAACCTCTTTTCACCTGAGCTTCAACTCAAAGTAAGGTTTTTTATGGCCTAGTTGCCTTTGCTCAAGCTTACGGTAGGCTGATTTACCAAAAACAATCTTGTGGGGGGGACATTCCAATAGGTGTTTTAAAATGTTCTTAAGCCCAAATGCACATCTTTTTAAAGCCCAATTTTTTGGGGATGCTTTGACGTTTTCTAAGTCGTTAATTTCCCTTTTGGGGATACCTCAACCCTGTCCACACGTTTGGGGATGAAAAGGGGGTGGAAAATTTTTGTGAGTAACCCATTTTTAATAATAATTTCTCAAATTGCCGTTACAAAAATGGTTCCCCCTCACTTATTTAGTCCAGGAAACCCCAATCTTGAAAATATATTTTTTTCAAAAATTTAATGACAACCCCTGTCTTAGTTGTAGAGAATGCCTCACCCTTTTCAAAAAATAAAACAGCAAAAAGAAATATTGTTTGAAAAGAGGGGGAAAAGGGACCCATAAAGTCAATTTCCCTCAAACGTAAAAAAGTTCATTTACAATTAAATTTTTTTGTGGTAATTCATGTCTTTTTTGAAATAATGCCAGTCCTTTGGCTTTGAGCAAAGTCATAAGAATTCCTGCAACATGAAAAAAACTGGCCAAATAAAATCCGCAAGATAAAATTTTTTGCTCCCGTTTTTTTTCCATACCAAAGTAAACCTCCTCCTCTCTGAATACAATGCTGAAACAAACTTTCACTTTCGGACCATCGCTAATTTTTGGGTCGCAAAATTTTTTAAGAGTAGGGTTCACCCAAAAATAAACTTCACATCATGTAAAAATTTTTTTCTGTTGGTAGGAAACCATATGGAGTGTTTTTTTTCTAACCAAAAAATTAACGATATCAGCATATCAAGGTAATCCTTGAACTTTACTACATGCAATTGTTCATGGGAACTTTTCATTAATAGGTAAATAAAAAAAATTAGATTCCAGACGGATAAAGACAGCCCCCAATTTTTCTTTCCCCTTTTAAATTTAATTTCCCGGAAAAATTTTTGCGTAGAGAATCCACAAATTTTAACCTGGGTTTTTTGCATCCTTTAGCAAATAAAAAAAAAAAAAATTTAAAGGGGCAATTCATAATACAATTTTTTAGAACCATTAGGTAAGGCCGAATTTAGCATGCAAAATAATGCAAAAATTCTTTTTATTGGGGGTAATTCCTTTGGGGCCCTTTTTAATTTTTACCGCATAGTATATAATGAAATCTTATCTTTTCTTTGCCCAAGTACCCTCCAAAAAAAGTCCTGGCATCCCCTCAACTCGAAGGACCCCAACAGGTCAAAAACACTGGTGCAATGGCTTTTCCTTTAATAATTAAACCTGCAAACAATTCATAAAAAAAAAAGGGCAAATTTTTTCTTAAAAAACAAAGAGGTCTAATTTTAGAGAATCCCTGATTCTCCTATAGAAGCCAGCAGCCCCCCCCAAAAAAGTTTTTGATTCCTTTCACTTAGAGGTGGGGGAAGCTTTTCTATACCTCACTTTTGCCCTTCAACCCAAAATCCGTTAAATTTTTTGTGCCCAAGCTACCCCCTTTTCCCATGAAAGGGGTTTTTTCCCATTAAAAAAGCAGATTATTTCCTTGCTCTCTTAAGCACATATCAAAAATTTTGTTAACATGTTTCGAATGCCCCCAAAAAAGAAAAACACATAATTTTTTAAATGAAATTTTACTGTCGAAAAAATGGACATCATGCTTTTGAAATGTGGGGGTGCATTACAAAGACCAAAGGGTTTTCCCTAAAACAAATGTGCCATGGGGAAAAAAAGGTGGTTTTCCCCCTGGTCCCGGTGCTATTGGATTTAGTAACCGAAAACCAAAAAAAAAGCAGTAAAACTCCCGCAAGTTTTTTTTAACATCGTCTAAAAAAAGGGGGGGAAAAAAGATCTTTCGGGTACATCTTTTATTTTTTTATTCTTACAGACTCCCAACCGTTACGTCGAGGGAATTAATTATTACCCATTTTTTAACAGTCATACCACCTTTTTGGACAACTTGGACAAAAACCCCATTTCACAAAATTTTTGGGGAAAAAATAACCTGCATCAAAAATTTAAGACTTTTTTTTACAACTTTTAAGAGTTGGGGTTTAATCTTCTTTTGGTTTACTGTGGTTTTTTACCGCTTCAAAAATACCATGGTACAAATTTTAAGGGTAACCTTAATACCAAGGTCCACCCCAAGTTCCTTTGTTTTTTTAAAATCCAAAAATTGTTGCTCTTGATCACCTGTCAAAGAAAAAAATGATTATTGGAAATATCATTTGTTCCAAGATAACAACTTTAAAGACCCCGGCAAAGGTTTAATTCAAACACCGGGGGGGTTTGTCAAGACGGCATCAGTTTTTTCTCAGGCCCCGCCCTCAAGTGCGAGTCTTTTAAATTTATAAACTTGTTCAGTTGTTCTTTTGGGGTTATCCCACACCCAATTAACTAAAAACCCAAGGTTGACTCCACGTTCCCCACACCCCTTTCTTTCCCGAATCAAAGGAAAGCTCAACAACCTATAATATGTAAAAGGGTTTACAGTCACAAATTTCTTTGTAGCCCATAACATTAAAGTGCCCCTTTTCATCCTAACCCCAAATAAAATTACCTTTTTTTCCCCATCAACAAAGCTTACCTGTTGCCAGGAAGGTTTTCCAAATCATGGTACCTCTACTTTTCCTTTCCAAACAAAAATCAATTGAAAGAAATTTTTTCCCTTTTACAGGACATTCCCACTTACCCTTTTGGGACTTGACCTTTACCCCAATTTTAAGGACGTACTCTCCTTACATTCTCCAATCCAGTTTTTTGAAAAGGACAAGGGAAATTTTAAAATTAAAATTCACCAAATCTATAATATTTACAAAAAAAAAAAATTCCAATGTGCAAGGGAAAAAAAAAATCCCCATCTTTTTTCTTAAATTTGGTAAATTTTTTTTAAGATCATAGAAATTCCCCGTAACATCACTGGTTTTTCCCCTTAAACTTCCTCTTTTTGGATAAATCCTTTTTGAACCTGCATATGAGGCATCTCTGAAGTGCCTCTGCAAAAGGAAGTTTTAAATTTCAATTTTTTTTAAAAAACTTCTAAAAATTTTGCAAATTGTGAATCAATTGCTGTTGCTTTTGCCTTCCGGAAAGAAAGGGGAACAACTTGCACTTTTGGGAATTTTTTCTTGGTTCCTCTTTCCTTTTTTTCCCTTTATTTTCTCTAGGGGTTTAAACCCCCTTCCCCAATTTTTTTTAACCAAAATTCCCCTTCCCTTCTTAGCAAAATAGCATTTCCCCCCTTTTGGATTATGCCAGTATTATGGGGAAAAAGACCCAGAGGGTTTATTACTCAACTGGAACTTTTGACTAAGTGATTTTCAAGATTCCAATGGTGGCTTTTTTTTTTTAAACTTTTTGGTCATCTTCTGCATATAACTTTCATTTTTTTTTCCCATTTGATGCCCTTTTCTGAGAAGAGGTATTAGATTAGGTTTTTGGGGGGAAAAAAAATTTGGCCTTGCTTTAAATTTTAGGGGGTTTAATGCAAAAATCATTTCCCCATGAGAAATTTTGGATGATTCGCCCCCGGTTTTTAAGGGTTTTAATAAGGTCCTTTTTTTCCCTTTTTGGAAATTAGACAAAATTTCCTCTCCGGGATAGGGAAAAGTTTCCAGAGGGCCCAAGATTTTTGTGGGTCCTAGCAAAAAATCACAACAAGAATTTGATTAACTTTAAAAGATGGGTAAGGGATTTTATTTACCGGGGGAAGAGCAAAAAAGCTTTTAAAGGCCAGTCTTTTTGAAATCTACCTAATTATTTTTATGTTGCCTTATTTGCACTAAGGCCTTTTCATCTAAAAAGCACAGCCTCTTATATGCTTACCATTAGGCACCCCAAAGCGCATTCAGAGACCTTATATTAAAGAGATAAAACTCAAAAGGGGGAATTATTGGAACCCCAGGGGGGGGGGTTTTCAAATTGCCTCCTTAATCTTTCCCTGCTTTACAGTGATTCACCACAAAACTATAAAATTTTAAGTCATTTTTAACCCTTTCATTCTGCGGGAAAAAAATTTCCCCTTTAAAAAATTTTTAGAGAAGAAACCCAAGGGTTACAGAGTCTTGGCAAAAAAATTTCCCAACCGAGCTTTTTCCAATGAAAAGGAAAATTTGTAGCCAAATTTTCATCACAGAAATTATTCATTTCATGATTACAAATTGAAAAAATACCAATATGCTCATCGGGGCCCAAATTGGTATCCCCAAATTATTTGATGAACCTTTTGAATATGGGTTTTAATTCAAAATTGTTAGCCGAATTTTGGCTTCTATTGCAGGACCAAAAAAACAGGTGCCCGTGTATTCCCAAGTGTCTACCAAACCGAACCTTTGTTTTCTCACGCCATTTTCTTTTTCCCTTTTTTCTCGCCTCTTTAATTTCGCGGGGGGGTTTATCTCAAATTAAATTTGAAAATTTCAGCACCTACCTTCGCATAAAAAAACCCCAAAGAGAACAGGAAAAACACCAATGAAAAAAAAAAATTAAAAACAAAATAATTGCGCCAAATTTAAATAGAACCGAAAGGGTCAAATATTAACAATCCCCGGCCCCCAAAAATTATCCCCCAAAAAAGAAAAAAAAAAACGTAAAATAAAAACCGGGAAGGGAAGGCGGGTCAAATAATATATGAAGAAATGTCGAACCGAAGATTGATTAAAATAATAAACCATATAATTTTCCCCATTTTTTTGGCAAAGATGTTTGTGAGTTGAATAATTAACTAAAAAGCCCAAAAAAGAAATTTTTTTTAAAAAAATGAATTGTGGGGGGAAAAGAACCACCCAATTCCACAATCAATTTTTTCATGTTTTAAAACCAAGCTAATGGATTTTCCCAAAAATTAAAAAACCTTTAACCTTTTAATTTTTTAAACAATGTTACCTCAATTTAATTTTAAAGCTCCCCTAAAATTAAACAAAAAAGGGGCTAATTACAATCATAAACCCAATTAATGATTGCCCAAAAATCTTAAAAAAAATTTCCCAATCCCTTAGTGAAAAATTTAAAAAAAATATTGATAAACACTTAGGTCAATTTTAAAAAATTCAAAACCGCTTCCACAAATTATTAAATCTTCTTTTAAATTTCCCAAAAACCAAATTTCCTTTTAGCATTTACTTTTAAGCATTGATTTCAAAATTCAAAAACAATTCATACGGCTTTTATATGAAAATTTCCCCATATCTACATTTTCCCCTAACATGAATACAATGATCATTTTAGTTTTAATTAGGCTTCACGTTTCCCCAAGGTATTTTTAACATTTTTGTATGAATTAAAAAAAATTAAAAAAATAATGGGAAAAGGAATTTAATTAACAACAAGAAAAAAAATAATAAAGGGTAAAAGAAAATAAAGAAATGAAACAAAACTAAATCTTTATGAACTCAAACTTCCAAATGATTTTCGAATTCCTTTAATTAAACAAACTTCCAAAAAAACTTTCTTTTTTTAAAAAAAAAATTGGGGAAAAAAAAAATGAAAGGAATTAAAAAAAACCAAAAATTTTTAAGGGTTTTTTTTAAAAAAAACAAAAAAAAAAAATGATGCAAACAAAAAACAAAACAAAAAAATTTAAATACAAGGGGGTTCAAACAAAAAGGGAGCTCCCAAGGTTTACAAAGGGGGCCCATTTATAACCAAAGGGAGGAGGAAAGGTTGATCGATGGGGTTTTTAGTCAAAAATTAAATAAGAACTTTTGGAGGTTTTTTGCAATGGAAATCCGGGGAGTTGAAGGTCGGTTCAAGCCGGGGAAGCCGGGGCCCCTTAAGTAGGCCCGCTTTAAGGCCGACGCTTTAATGTTTTTTAAAAGGGCCGGGGTTTAAATAGCCGGGTAAGGCCCTCAAACCGGGGGCCTTGAATGTAGGCCGGCCCCCAAGGCCGCCCTTTTTTGCAACCTCCCGTTTTTCAAAATTTTTGAAAAAATCCTAATTAAAAATTAAAATTTTTTTGGGCCCCAAAACCCTTTTTTTCACATAAACCCTTAATATCATTTTTTTATTTTTCTTAAAATATTTAAAAAAAATTTAAAAATCCAAAAAAAAATAAATAAAAATTTTACTTTTCATCGGGACACCCGAGCCGTGCAAATCCCCGGGGTTTTTAATCCCCCCACGGATCTTCCCACTCAACAATTTAAATTTGAATCTCTTTAAATAATTTCTTGAATCTTTGGAAAAAGGCTATGCTCATTTTTTTTTTTTCTTAAGTGTTAAACAAACAATTCAAAGGTAACAGTAGTAATATAATTGGGGAAGAAATTTGTTTTTTTTTCCTTAGGACTCGCTTCTTTAATTTCCCAATTTCAAAAGCTAAAAAAAAAAGGAATTTTTTTTAAAGATTTCACACAAATTTTAACCAAAAATTCTAATCACAGCAGGGGTGGTAAAAAATTTGAATAAGCAATTTCACATTTTTAGATTTTTATTACAATTTTTAGAAACCCCGATTTCAGTTTAATTTTAAAAATTTTGGCTTAAAATTCTTAAAGGGGAAAAACATTCAAAGTAAATTAGTTTTTTCCAAATTTTTTTTTCCCCCCCCCACTTACTTGAACATGCCCACTTTTCCCAATTCCACAATTAAAGAGGAATTTAAAATACAAGGAAATTTAAGAATAAAGAAAGGGAATACGGTCTCCCAAAATTGGAGTTCCCCCCAAAAACCTAAAGTGTTAAAATATGTATCCGCTGCACTAATCAAAAAAAAATAAAAAATGAATAAAAAAAAAAAATAAAAAAATGAGGGTTGCCCCCCCGAAGCCCTTTTTAACGTTTGGGCTAAGTTCCGTAATTAATCAAAATACTTGGGGAAATTAATCGGGTTTTTCAAATTAATCTTAAACCAAAAAAAAAAGGGTTTTTAAGCGATGCCATGTTTAAAAGTTCTTACCTTTAAACTTGCGATTTCAATTGCACCAGGAGAAAGTCATGAAACAAAATGCCCAAATCCCCTTTGGGTTTTTTCCCCGAAAAAATTTTAATCGAGAATGATAAAAAATATTTTTTTACCTCAAAAAAAACTTTCGGAAAACTTTTACATAAAATTCTTTTTTTTTCCTTGTAGTTTTAGTACTCCAAAAGCTTCTCTTTGAATTTCCCAATTTCTTGAATTTTAAGTTTTCTATGTCCCAACCTCACCATTGCATTTTTACATTTTTTTACAGCCCAGTACGCCCTATTTCCCAGCTCCACAGGGAGATGCACGGTTTGCCAAATATCAAAAGGTAAGGAAAACATACCTATAGGGGTCTTATAAGCGTTTGGTAGGCCCTAAGCATTTCAAGTCTTTTTGCCCAATCCTTCCGCTTTGGGTTGACGGTTTTTCCCGAATAACTTGATTTTTCGATTTTAAACTTTTTGCCAATCCATTGGTTTGAGGGGGTATGCGGTGGAAGTGCGATGAGTGACCGTTTTTTTAGTAGAGTTTCCACTACCATTGCAAAATGTGTGCCACGGTCACGAAAATTTTGGGTCCCCAACCAGCAAAAATAGAGTTTAAAAAAAAACCACAAAACTTTTGGGATCATTGTTGGGGGCGTTTGGTTCCCCCCATTTTTAAACATAACCATAGCAAAAGGATTAAACATTACTGACAAAGGAAAAAGGGCCCCCTAAAGTCAAAACCCTATATCAAATTTTCACAAGCAAGAATAGGGTAAGGCATTTGGTCCCCTAGTCCTAATTCCAATTTTTTTTAAACGTCACACACTACAAAACATAAAAAAATCACAAACAATGTAGGGCCAAAAAAACCACACCTAATACCTTTTGAACTGTCCCTAGGGCCAAAATGCCACCCCATGCATATGAGTGACAAAATTGCAAGACAAAGGGAAAATCGTCTTGAGAAATACACCTTCAAAAGATTTATCACACAATGTTTCCCCAAAAAGGGGTCACCCATACTATTTCTTAGCATCACTTTTTAATTTTACTTTTGAGCCCCAAAAACAAAACACTTGGTAGTGTTAGTAACCAAATAGTTGATAATATCATCAACAAAGGAAATTTTCTTTTTAATAGAAAAGAGATACCACTGGAAAACATCTTGTATTGGTGTTGACCCTTCACTGATAGGTATTCTATTGAGGTGGTTGGCAACTAAGTTTTCAGAGCCTTTCCTATTGCGTATTTCCAGATCAAACTCTTGTAATAAAAGTATCCATCGAATAAGTCTTGGTTTCGCCTCCTTCTTTGCGAGCAGGTATTTGAGAGCTGCATGATCAGAGTAAACAATTACCTTAGTACCAAGTAAATATGATCTGAATTTTTCTAATGCAAAACAACAGCCAAGAGTTCTTTTTCCATTGTGGAATAGTTGCATTGAGCATTATCCAATGTTCTGGAAGCGTAATAAATGACATGAGAAGCTTTTCCAACTCTTTGGCCAAGAACGGCTCCAACTGCATAATTGCTCACATCACACATAATTTCAAAGGGAAGGTTCCAGTCAGGTGGTTGGATGATTGGAGTAGAAGTTAACTTATCCCTCAATGTGTCAAAAGCATGTTTGCAGGCCTCATCGAACTCAAAGGTCACTTCTTTTTGCAACAATCGACATAGGGTTGAGTAATCTTGGAAAAATCCTTGATGAAGCGTCGATAGAATCCTACACTCCCAAGAAAAGAGCAAATTTTCCCTCGTACACTTATAGGGTAAGGTAAAGATTTAATCAATTCTACCTTAGCTTTATCGACTTCAAGCCCCTTAGAGGATATAATATGACCTAAAATGAGACTTTGTCCAACCATAAAGTGACATTTTTCATAATTCAACACTAGATTCTTATCTATACATCTTTGAAGCACTTTTGTAAGGTTAGTCAAACATGAATCAAAAGAATTACCATAGACGGTGAAGTAATCTATGAAAACCTCTATGATATTCTCCACATAATCTGAAAATATACTAACCATACACCTTTGGAATGTGGCTGGGGCATTGTAAGAGCCCAAAAGGCATCCTTCGATACGCAAAAGTACTGAATGGACAAGTGAAAGTAGTCTTCTCGAGATCTTCCGATGCCACTGGAATTTGATGAAAACCTGAATAACCATCAAGACAACAATAGTGAGAATGGCCAGCCAAACGTTCAAGCATTTGATCAAGAAAAGGAAGAGGGAAGTGATCTTTTCTAGTTGCCCACATTTGACTTCCTGTAAATCAACACAAACCCTCCATCCATTCTGAACCCGAGTAGGAATTAACTCACCATCAGATTTTTCAATCACAGTCAAGCCTGTTTTCTTTTGAACAACTTGAATTGGACTTACCCATTTGCTATCAGAAATTGGATAGATCATACCTGCATCAAGAAGTTTCAAGATCTCTTTCTTAACTACCTCCATCATAGGCAGGTTTTCAAACGACGCTACACTTCCCTTGTAGGTTTGCAATTATCTTCCATTAAAATCTTTTTGCATGCATGTGGAGGGGCTTAGTCCTTTGATATCGGCTATGGACCATCCAATGGCTTCTTTATACTCTCTTAACACCTGAATCAACTTTTCTTCTTCTAAAGTACTTAGTTTGTTAGAGACTATCACAGCAAGAGTTTCATTTTCTCCTAAGAAGATGTACTTTAGATGTTCGGGTAAAGGTTTTAATTCCAGCTTTGGTGCCTGCACAATAGAGGGAAGAAGTATTGTGTTAGAAGGGGGTAAGTTAATGTAGGAACATCATACCTGATAGGTTTTAATGATTCCAACTCCCAAATCATGTCCTAAAAATCAGAGGATATTGCAAGCTTCTCCTTAAGAGTTTTCAATGCATTAATATAAGACTCCTAAAGTACAATTTCAACTCATCATCGTCTATCAAGTCAAATGCAGTCTGTGTCAATGGGTCAATAACATCCACAACAAAAATAGGGGAGATATCACTAGGATATTTCATGGCATCATAAATGTTAAATTTAATCACTTCACCATCAAATTCCATAGTGAGGTTACTGTTGTGTACATCAATTTTCGTTCTGGATGTCTGAAGAAATGGTCTCCCTAATAATATCATTGATGAATTACGAGAATCATCATTCTCCATGTCGAGCACGTAAAAATCTGTAGGGAAAACCAACCATTAACTTGTACTAAAACATCTTCTAGAACTCCCTCGGGATAAACTTTGGACCTATCAGCAAGTTGAACAATAACACCTGTTTCCTTCAAGGGACCAACATTCAAACATTGATAAACAGACAAAGGCATAAACATTGATTGAAGCTCCTAAATCACACATAGCTTAGCGATTCCAAGATTACCTATTTTGCAAGGAATAGTAAACATACCTGGATCCTTACATTTAGGAGGAAGCTTCTTCTGAAGAATAGCTGAAACATTCTCACCCACACTAATCTTTTCATTACCTTTCAGCTTTCTTTTGTTAGTGCACAATTCTTTGAGAAATTTAGCATAACGAGGTACTTGCTTAATTGCATTCAACAAAGCAATATTTACCTCAACTTTGCAAAAGGTTTCAAGAATCTCTTTTTCTTCAGCTTCATTCTTGGTTTTCGCAAATCTAGAGGGAAAAGGAGGTGCTATTATCATGACCTGATGTGCCTAAAAACACTTAAAAGCACATCCAAAGGACTTAAGAAAAACTATCTCAAGTCAAGGCAAAATCGGATCCAAAAATGGCACTTTTCAAATGAACCCTAATGATGAAATGATGAAATTCAAATGTCCAATGATATAATCAGAATACTTCAATGAAAATGCCTTCTAACAACACTCTAATTTCATGTAATCCACACAAATTAAGCCTCAATTTGATAAAGAAAAACCGTAACAAAACAATCCCTTTCCAATGGTGAAAATCACGTTATCAAGGAAATCCTTAAAGATGAATTGGATCAATATGATAATTCCTTCAAATAATCACAAGAATTCGTGAATAACAACAAGGATATCTGACCAAGAAATATCTCAATTCAACCCTAGATATGACACACTAGAGAAGAAAAGAAATCACAACAAAATGAAATTGATATAACTCACAATTTCAAGATGTTGCACTCGCCACAATTTCAACTTCTTGGGATTGAAATTGATAAGAGAATTTGGAATTAGGAAAACCCTAAGCCCTCTCACGAAATGTGAAGTGTTTGTTCTGCAAAATAAGCCTCCTCAAACCCTCTCTTAAGCAAGTATTTATACTTGCTACTCCTAGGGTTAAAAAATGCTCAAAATTACAAGTTTGCCACTTTTAAGGTGGCTAACCCTAAATGAAAGTTACAAAGAAATAAAAGTGTCCCAAAACCAAAATACAACTAAAATAGTTCATAAAATGAAAAATACATAAAAGAAATGCTCTTCATGATGCCGGTCTTTTATAGGATCCATCGGCCTAACTTATCGCCGGTTCAGGTCGATCCATGGATAACCCACAATCTGAGTCTGAGGGAGTTTGTCCATTACCCTATAGAATATGATAAGTGTGCCTATTGGAAAACACAATACAAGAATAATAGAAAAGAGGTTAATATGTAAATAATTCCAAGGTCGATCTGCTCAAAATGGGCCCTCAACGCCAAGATTTGAATTCCTTTAGTTCTTGCCCTAATGATAGGTCTTATCGGATTTTTAATCCTATCATCTCCTCGGGCCTCAAAAAGATTTGTCCTCAAATCTAGTAGATCAAATGCAGTAGAGACTTTGTTTCCTCCTAGCAAGTCACCTGAAGAAATATCTCTGCAGAATCCCAATATCTGAAATACTATAGGTGGTGATTGTCTTCTCTCCTCCATTTCCAGGATATATCTCTTCTGTAACACAAATAATGATCCATTATCCACTAAAGTTTCCCCTGTATCAACCTGTTCCACTAAAACTGTTTCCTCCTTTTCTAACTCATCTGTATGTGGCTGATCCTTATGGTCTTCTAATGGTTGGCCCAACTGCTCATTACCCTCTAAAACCTCTAAAGGTGAACATAACTGTTTCTGAACAGTTTGGCTCTCTGGTGGTCTGCTCGTCTGACTATGATCATCAGGATCCTCTGAAGGTTGGCACATCAGTGTCTGCATAATTTGGTCCTCCCAGTCTAGGTAATCATCTGTGGAACCCCTACCATTAAATGAAGGCATATGTAGCTTCGCACACTCTAGCCCTCGAGGTGGTCTAAATTCCCTGTCCGGATATGGTTTAAACCCAAAATTATCATCTCTATCTTCCCTAAGAGCATGATAATCTCCCTTTACTCTAGGTGGCACTTGAAGGTTTACTACAGGTGGTGGTGGCAATGTCATCCTATCAATCCTTGTTGCTAATGTAGCAACAAATTTGCTAAGGTCCCAAAGTTGTTCATCTAGAGTTCTTCCATTTGTATTTCGACGACTTGGTCTGCTACCCACTTGGCTATTGGCCTCATTGCCAATGTACCCATTCACACTATCATATGACATGTTTGTGGATGCGATTTATCTAAAATACAAATGTAATCTCAAATAATTTGTATCACACTCCCTTCACTTCACCACGTTTAGATAACAACACACACACTTGTACACCCACGGTGTAACAAGTTACCAATGCAACAGATACTTCTTATCACTTCAAGTAGAGTAGAATAATTGAAGCATAAATAAATACTTCCAAGTAGTTAAGATATTGAATTTAACTAAGCAAGTGTTTAAGTAATAATACTCAATAACTTTCACACTTAAATGCTTATATTTGAATTTCAAACTCTACTACTTCAATTTTCCTTTATTGCCACGGTTTCACACCTACAATTGATGTTGATGTGCCTAAACACACTTAAAAGCACATCCAAAAGACTTAAGAATAACTATCTCAAGTCAAGGCAAAATCGGATCCAAAAATGGCACTTTTCAAATGAACCCTAATGATGAAATGATGAAATTCAAACAACCAATGATATAATCAGAATACCTCAATGAAAATGCCTTCTAAAAACACTCTAATTTCATATAATCCACGCAAATGAAGCCTCAATTTGACAAAGAAAAAAAAACCGTAAAATATGAATCCTTTCCAATGGTGAAAATCACGTTTTCAAGGAAGACCTTAAAGATGAATTTGATCAATTTGATAATTCCTTCAAATAATCACAAGAATTTGTGAATAACAACAAGTATATCTGACCAAGAAATATCTCAATTCAACCCTAGATATAACACACTAGAGAAGAAAAGAAATCACAACAAAATGAAATTGATATAACTCACAATTTCAAGATGTTGCACTCGCCACAATTTCAACTCTTGGGATTGAAATTGATAAGAGTTTGGAACCAAGGTATGAACCCTAATTCTCACGTGAAAAGAGGTGTATAATATGCAAAATGATAAGCCTCCTCAAACCCTCTCTTAAGCAAGTATTTATACTTGCTACTCCTAGGGTTAAAAAGTGCTCAAAATTATAAGTTTGCCACTTTTAAGGTGGCTAACCCTAAATGAAAGTTACAAAGAAATAAAAGTGTCCCAAAACCAAAATACAACCAAAATAGTTCATAAAATAAGAAATATATAAAAGAAATGGTCTTCAAGATGCCGGTCTTCTATAGGATCCATCGGCCCAAATCATCGTGATAAGATCACATTATACTTATATTTTCTTTTGGACTTATATTAAATTTATTTCAATATTATAAGAAAATATAAAGAAATGATACTTAATGGTGTTTATTGTGAAAATACAGGTTTTGAGGACCCAAAAGTAAATTACAATTTAATTGGAGGAGTTTTTCACAAAATTGAAGAAGCGAGCGGAGGATTGCAATAAAGGCCGCCGGCCTTGGGCCGGCCTACATTCAAGGCCGCCGGCTTTGAGCCGGCCTTGAGCCGGCCTATGTTAAACCGGCCTTAAAAAGCATTAAAGCCGCCGGCCTTAAAGCCGGCCTACATTCAAGGCCGCCGGCCTTGAACCGGCCTTCATTACTCCTCGGATATCCATTGCGAAAATCTCTCCAAAATCGTATCTTATTTAATTTGCTGACTCAAATCCTCATCAGATCAACCTTATCCCCCTCCTCTTTGGATCTATAAATAGGCCCCTTGTGTGAACCTTGAGAGCATCCCTTTTTGTTGGAGAATCCATCCTTTCTTTTGTTTAGAATTCTTTTTCTTCTTCTTTGTTCTAGCCTCATTAGAATTTCCTTAGGTACTTTAGATTTTTCCAAAGTTTAGTTTGAAGAAAGAATGTCATTTTGTTGAAGTTTGCTTTCAATTGAAGAATTCAAGGAGTCATTTTGGAAGATTGAAGCTCTTGAAGATTATAGCAATTGTTCCATTTACTTTATTTTCTTTTATGCCATTTATTAGTTTAATCTTGTTGTTTAATATGAATTCCATTGCATCTATTTATTTCAATTGTTTTTATGCAATTCATACTATAATGTTCTAAATCATCCTTGTGGGAAATTGGATGAAACCCTAGAATGTTAAAAGGATAATTGTAGCCATGTTATATGATTAGGAATTATTAGGATTATTCATGATTGCAATTCCTTTGATTTCAATTATAATTGGTCTTTCATTATAATTGTTAGAAATCCTTTTGATACGGGAGTTGATGAGGATTTGTTAGGAATTCTTAATTAGATTGATTGTCAATACGGGAGTTGCGATAATTGGTTTAATTAGAGTCTATGGAGGGCACAATGCAATGTTTCTTGTTAATTAATCACTAAGGGATTAGGGTTAATTGATTTAGGGCATTAGTTGTTTGTAGCATCGGGAGGTGTATGAACATAATTTTGATTCCTTGGTTAATTGGAGACGCGGAAGCCGACTAATTAATTTAAGGTCAACATCCCTAAAAAGGATTTTCTAAACTCACTTGAATAAACTTATAACCACAAGTTGATATAACATGGTAGCAATTTGATTAACAAATCTAGGGTGAATTCTAATTTCCCTTGTTCATAATTGATAGATTCTTCATAAAATTTTCCTTGTTGCTTTAAGTTAAATTTTTAGATTAGACATTTCAAAACCCCTTTTTAATCACCTAGATATTGATAAGAATTGCCATAGATCTAGTACTCTATTGGTTCCTCGAGGGATCGACAACCTTACTTTTCACCACTTTATTACTTGATACGACCAGTGCACTTGCTGCAATTTACGCTCCCATTTTATATATACGTTCTGAGCGTATCAAGTTTTTGGCGCCGTTGCCGGGGATCTAATAGATATTAGATTTTGTAATTCTGTTGGTAATTTAGGCAAATTATTTTGTTATTTAATTTTTCTTATCATTGTGTGATCGTTTTCCATTCTCTTTAAGGTCTTTTTATGCGCAAGAGTAGAAGTGCTGAACTTCTACCAATTAATCTTGAGATAGAACGCAGCTTGCGACAACTTAGAAGAGAGCAGAGAAGAAAGGAAGAAGAGAACATGGCAGATGAGAACAACAATCAGATTCAGGGTGTTGGTAGAGCACTTCGAGAATACACGGTACCTGTTGTTTCAGGTCCTGCAATTAGAAGACCAACAATTCAGGCTAATAATTTCGAGTTAAAACCAGCACTCGTTCAAATGGTTCAATCAAATCAATTTGGAGGATATCCAAATGAAAGTCCTGATGAGCATATTGCAGTATTTCTTCAATATTGTAATACAGTGAAAATGAATAATGTATCTGATGATGTAATTAGGCTACAACTTTTTCCATTTTCACTTAGAGAAAAAGCTAGGGCTTGGTACAATTCATTGCCACAAGACTCTGTAACCACTTGGGTAGATCTCTCATCTAAATTTTTAAGGAGATTTTTTCCACCATCTAGAACTGCTAGGTTAAGAAATGACATCACAAACTTCAGTAAGTTTAGTGGTGAATCACTTTATGAAGCATGGGAAAGATTCAAGGAGGCAATTAGAAAATGCCCCCATCATGGATTACCAGATAATCTCCTTATTGAGATATTCTATCTCAGTTTAGATGACACATTGAGATCTCTGGTAGATGCTGCTTCTGGTGGTGCATTAATGAGTAAGACATATGATGAGGCTAGTGCTTTGATAGATGAAATGGCCTCTAGTGCACATAATTGGCAACATGAAAGAGGTAAGTCTAGAGTGGCATCTGTCAATGATATGGACACCTTAACAGCTCAGATTTCTGCTCTTACCGCCCAGGTAAGTAAACTCACCTCTGCACCTTCTTTCAATGATAATCAATTTTCTTATTGTGAGTTATGCTCAGGACAACACTCAACTCTTGAGTGCCCATCTAGAAACTTTTCCTCCTCATCCCATGGAGAGCAAGTAAATTTTGTCAACAATTTCCAAAGAGGAAATCAAGGACCCTATTCAAACACCTACAATCCAGGGTGGCGTAACCATCCAAATTTCTCATGGAGAAATGATAACAACGCACTTAAACCCCCTGGATTTCAAAAGCAAGGTCCTAATCATAATACTTCCCATCAACAATATCCTAATCATAATACCTCTTCTCAGCAAGGTCAGTCTAAAATGGAAGAACTCATGATAAGTTATATGCAAAAGACTGACACAATGTTGCAAAATCAACAAGCCACCATTAGGAATCTTGAAAATCAGCTTAGTCAAATGTCTCAACAGTTGAGTAATAGACCATCTGGGTCTTTACCTAGCAATACTGAGCAAAATCCTATGGGTGTAAATGCTATTATGTTAAGAAGTGGTAAGGAATTGGTTGATAAGAAACTTGAGGAAGAGGAGGTTAACCTGGGGAAAGATAAAGGGAAACAAAAGGAAGAGGAGCCAAAGCAAAATTCACCAAAAGTGAAAGCATATGTTCCTCCTATTCCTTTCCCAGGAAGGCTGAAGCAACAACAATTGGATTCACAATTTGCTAAATTTTTAGAAGTCTTTAAAAAATTGCAAATTAACATTCCTTTTGCAGAGGCACTTCAGCAGATGCCATCATATGCTAGGTTCATGAAGGATTTACTCACAAAGAAGAGGAAGATTGAAGGGAATGAACCAGTGATGCTTATAGGGGAATGTTCTATGATCTTACAAAAGAATTTATCCAATTTGCCGAGAAAACAAAGAGATCAGGGAAGTTTTACTGTTCCTTGCACTATTGGTAATTTTAATTTTGATAAAGTACTTATAGATTCTGGTGCAAGTATAAATTTAATGCCTCTGTCCATTTTCAAAAAACTAGGACTTGGAGAATGTAAGGAGACGCACGTTACCTTACAACTTGCGGATAGAAGTGTCAAGTACCCAAAGGGTATAGTGGAGAATGTCCTAGTAAAAGTGGACAAATTCATCTTTCCAGTTGACTTTATAGTCTTGGAAATGGAAGAAGATAGAGAGGTACCCATGATCTTAGGAAGACCATTCCTAGCCACAGGTCAAGCTCTAATTGATGTAGGACAAGGTAAGCTCACCCTTAGAGCACTAGATGACCAGGTAACATTTGATATGTATGATCCTGTGTTTTTGTCTAATGAGAAAGCAATGTATTCTGACATATCTGCTGAGGGTGAAATTACTAACAATGATGTGGAGGAAGATGTAGGGCAAACCACTCTTGAAGCTGTCTTGAATGAGATAGATGATTGGGGGGATGAAGATGAGCAAGAAAACAAAGGTCGTGAACAAGTACCCCAGACTGAAAATGTTGTTGCTTTTGAGAAGACAGACGACTATGAGAAGCCACCAGTGCCGACACTAATGCCTATGCAGACACTTGAACCCAATGTCTTTTCTAATCAATTGTTTGGTTATAAGTGTCTGAATTTAGGAAATCCATGGCCTCACATTAATCAAGCGCCTATGACAAAAGAATTGCAGCAGCAGATTCAAGGCCAGTTGGATGAACATAGGGAAATCCTGGGATGGTCAAGGGCAGACATCCAGCAGGTAAGTTTGTTGATATCTACCTACAAAACATTGGTGGAAGCTGAAAAGAAGGGCACCATACCATGGAAGGAAGCTTGGAATCCTAATCTGAAAACGATGGTGTTGAAGGAGTTGTTTAAACTCCTTGATGTAAGCTAACCCTGATAGTCAGGCTGATGACTATAAAACAAGCGCTTCATGGGAGGCAGCCCATGCTTAATAAGTATCTATAATAGTTTCGTAAAAAAAAAAAAAAAAAAAAAAAAAAAAAAAAAAAAAAAAAAAAAACTAATTCAAGGCTGGATAAGAGCTGCCGGTGCAATCAAGACACTCCAAGGATGACAGACATTTTAGGAGGAATTTTCTTCTTGATGAACAATTTTACACCAGGGAAGTACCAGTATTTCAATTTCTGCATTGACATTCGTTCCCTTAATTTTGTGATATATTAGGAACAATGAGGACATTGTCCAATTTAAATGTGGGGAAGGGATTATAAATGTAGAATTATAATGATTGCACACATCATGAGCTTAGAAATCCCATGCTTTATTTATGTCCTTAAGTGTTTACCATCAATGGAATCTTGAAATTGACTTAGATTGGTGCCCCACTCGCCAACTGTTGTGATTAGTTTACATAGTTAAAATTTAATAGTAAAATCTCTAGAGAATGGGTTTACCCTATGTTTAGCCTTTGAACTTGAGATTGAGTCCTTAAGTTGAAAAAACAAGCAAGTTTACTTCAAGGAAAAATTGGTTGGGATAAATCTCTCTTGAAATTTCTTTGAGAATACCTTAACACCTAGTGAAAGAGGTAAAGGAAATATTTTACTTAGTGATCCCTTAAAAAAAAAAAAAAAAAAAAAAAAAAAAAAAAGCCTTTACTCCAATAACTCAGGAAAGTGAGTTAAGAGTATCCAATCTTAAATGTTAGTGTGAGGAAGAGTTCGTAGGGGTCCCTTTAAAACCTGGTCACTTAGGCGATGAGCCCAGGATGTGCCGACTCAATGAACTCACAATAACGAGAAGGGCGGAAAGAAAAAAAATATTAGTACCTTAATGCAAGTCAGGTTGACATGGGCGAGCTTTGGTCCCTCAAAAGAGTGAAGTCTCACTCCGCTGCCAATCAAGGCAAATAAAAAAATAAAATAAAAAAAAAAAAGGGGAGAAATTCTAGGAAAAAATGGATACCATATGCTTTCACTCCTTGTTATCTTGTTTAGAGAAGTAAAATTGAGGGAGATGATACTTGCTAATAACCAATGAAGTTTAAATGAATGTTTTTCCTTATGGACTAAGTATTGTTTTCTATTGTTAAACACTGGGATTAAAAATCTGTTGTATTTAGATTAACTACTAAATTTCAACTAGATATACTAGTTACAAATTTCAGTATGGTCAGAATAATGGGCACCAGAAGTTCAATGATGGATTTCTCTTGTTTAAATCAATTATTTTGCTTGAGGACAAGCAAAAGTTCAAGTGTGGGGATGTTGATAAGATCACATTATACTTATATTTTCTTTTGGACTTATATTAAATTTATTTCAATATTATAAGAAAATATAAAGAAATGATACTTAATGGTGTTTATTGTGAAAATACAGGTTTTGAGGACCCAAAAGTAAATTACAATTTAATTGGAGGAGTTTTTCACAAAATTGAAGAAGCGAGCGGAGGATTGCAATAAAGGCCGCCGGCCTTGGGCCGGCCTACATTCAAGGCCGCCGGCTTTGAGCCGGCCTTGAGCCGGCCTATGTTAAACCGGCCTTAAAAAGCATTAAAGCCGCCGGCCTTAAAGCCGGCCTACATTCAAGGCCGCCGGCCTTGAACCGGCCTTCATTACTCCTCGGATATCCATTGCGAAAATCTCTCCAAAATCGTATCTTATTTAATTTGCTGACTCAAATCCTCATCAGATCAACCTTATCCCCCTCCTCTTTGGATCTATAAATAGGCCCCTTGTGTGAACCTTGAGAGCATCCCTTTTTGTTGGAGAATCCATCCTTTCTTTTGTTTAGAATTCTTTTTCTTCTTCTTTGTTCTAGCCTCATTAGAATTTCCTTAGGTACTTTAGATTTTTCCAAAGTTTAGTTTGAAGAAAGAATGTCATTTTGTTGAAGTTTGCTTTCAATTGAAGAATTCAAGGAGTCATTTTGGAAGATTGAAGCTCTTGAAGATTATAGCAATTGTTCCATTTACTTTATTTTCTTTTATGCCATTTATTAGTTTAATCTTGTTGTTTAATATGAATTCCATTGCATCTATTTATTTCAATTGTTTTTATGCAATTCATACTATAATGTTCTAAATCATCCTTGTGGGAAATTGGATGAAACCCTAGAATGTTAAAAGGATAATTGTAGCCATGTTATATGATTAGGAATTATTAGGATTATTCATGATTGCAATTCCTTTGATTTCAATTATAATTGGTCTTTCATTATAATTGTTAGAAATCCTTTTGATACGGGAGTTGATGAGGATTTGTTAGGAATTCTTAATTAGATTGATTGTCAATACGGGAGTTGCGATAATTGGTTTAATTAGAGTCTATGGAGGGCACAATGCAATGTTTCTTGTTAATTAATCACTAAGGGATTAGGGTTAATTGATTTAGGGCATTAGTTGTTTGTAGCATCGGGAGGTGTATGAACATAATTTTGATTCCTTGGTTAATTGGAGACGCGGAAGCCGACTAATTAATTTAAGGTCAACATCCCTAAAAAGGATTTTCTAAACTCACTTGAATAAACTTATAACCACAAGTTGATATAACATGGTAGCAATTTGATTAACAAATCTAGGGTGAATTCTAATTTCCCTTGTTCATAATTGATAGATTCTTCATAAAATTTTCCTTGTTGCTTTAAGTTAAATTTTTAGATTAGACATTTCAAAACCCCTTTTTAATCACCTAGATATTGATAAGAATTGCCATAGATCTAGTACTCTATTGGTTCCTCGAGGGATCGACAACCTTACTTTTCACCACTTTATTACTTGATACGACCAGTGCACTTGCTGCAATTTACGCTCCCATTTTATATATACGTTCTGAGCGTATCACATCGCCGGTTCAAGTCGGTCCATGGATAACCCACAATCTGAGTCTGAGGGAGTTTATCCATTGCCCTATAGAATATGATAAGTGTGCCTGTTGGAAAACACAATACAAGAATAATAGAAAAGAGGTTAATATATAAATAATTCCGGGGTCGATCTGCTCAAAATGGGCCCTCAACGCCAAGATTTAAATTCCTTTAATTCTTGCCCTAATGATAGGTCTTGTTGGATTTTTAATCCTATCATCTCCTCGGGCCTCAAAAAGATTTGTCCTCAAATCTAGTAGATCAAATGCAGTAGAGACTTTGTTTCCTCCTAGCAAGTCACCTGAAGAAATATCTTTGCAGAATCCCCATATCTGAAATATTACAGGTGGTGATTGTCTTCTCTCCTCCATTTCCAGGATATATCTCTTCTGCAACACAAATAATGACCCATTATCCACTAAAGTTGCCCCTGTATCAACCTGTTCCACTGAAACTGTTTCCTCCTTTCCTAACTCATCTGTATGTGGCTGATCCTCATGGTCTTCTAATGGTTGGCCTAACTGCTCATTACCCTCTAAAACCTCTAAAGGTGAACATAACTGTTTCTGAACAGTTTGGCTCTCTGGTGGTCTGCTCGTCTGACTATGATCATCAGGATCCTCTGAAGGTTGGCACATCGGTGTCTGCATCTGCACAGTTTGGTCCTCTGATGGTTTGATCATGTGGCTATGATCATCAAGATTCTGTGATAGCTGTTTTATCTATCTTTGCATCTCCTGGACCTCTGATGGTGACATAGGGTTCAATACTATTCGTTTACCATCCTTTTTAAACATATAAGTATTTCTATACCCATCATGTAATACTATCCTGTCATACAACCATGGTCTACCAAGTAATATATGGGATGCACAAAGAGGAAGAATATCACATTCAAGCTCATCATAGTACTTGTCCCCTATACTGAAGGGTACCCTAGCCCTTTAGGTCACACAAAGACCATCTTGATCATTCAACCAATGTAATGTATAGGGTTTAGGATGTGCGATAGTTTCAAGTTTCAACTTCGATACTAATGATGTAGCTACAACATTAGTAAAACTACCGCCATTAATAATAATTGCGCACAAGTTTCCTTGTACCCTACAAGAAGTATGGAACAAGTTTTCTCTTTATCCCTCATCAATGGTTTGAAAAGAAGTCATGTCCCGATGCAATATGTTAGCATAATGAAACATTTCACTAGACATGATTGTACTAAAATCCAACAATACAATAATTATCTTCACACTTCCAAGGTTCAAGTACACAACCAAACCACAAATGAAGTACACTCAACTACTTTCAAGTAGATAGAATTAAATTCAACAACAAGTGTTTAAGTAACTAGTTCAATTACTTTCACACATTTAATGAGTTGTTTGAATTTCAAATTCTATTACTCACTTTCCTTTTTCTTGCCTTGATTTTACACTTCAAATAACCACAATGTGCAGCACCTTACACTAAACAAAACTCCATAAATTTGCACCACCACACACACCTCAATCACGGTGCACTCACTTCACCAATAACTCCACGGCAACAACACAAAATGCACTCCACCTCCACGACAAGAATAAGAAATGGAAACAACAACAAATATACTCTAATTCCACAGCAATAATAACAAATATACTTCACTCCCCACAATTTCTAACCGCAACTCACAACAAAATAGGCAGCAACTTCAATTTGAAATTCAAACAAATTCACTTATTGCAAGCCTTCTTTAATTGGTAAGTAATGAATTCAAATTCAAATAACAATCATTAACTCCCACAACTTAATTGCATGTGTTTGAATTCAAATAATTCCTTACTAATTAAAACCAATGTAATCTGCAAATTGTAATCCACCAATTCAGAATTTACACAATGGAAATCAAACAACAAACTTCACAACCTCCTCACGCCACAAGCTATTCACAGCAAGGATTTTGGTAAGTTTTGCAAGTTCCAAAAATTGCTAAAGTAAACAACACTTTGTACTTTTGCTCTTCCACGTGAATTAGTGACCACAAAATGATATAATAACCTTCCCAAACCAACTCCAACAATTAGCAAATCAAATCCCAATCCAAGGTAATTTCGCAATCTTCAAACAACGACAACAACACAATTACGATTTTCACTTGATCAACCTTAATTGATGATCACTTCCACGAAATTGAATACAACCAATTCCCTTCTCTCAACAAGAGCTCTGATACCAAAAAGATGATGTGGCTAATTCCAAGCTTAAGCACAATCAAAAGAACCAAGGAAATCAATCTCAAGTCAATCACAAAAAACCGGTCCACCTAATAAGCAATTCTCATGACACTTTGAAGATTTGATGGAAAAATGATGATCAAATGAAATAATTGTAATCTCTAATGATAACTTAACCAAATAACCACAATAAGGCTTGAGAAACACGTGGAAATCAGATCAAAATGAAGCAACACCAACCGTGAATTCCACTTCCCCTTTCAATACCAAATTCACGTCACAATGCACTAAAAATGATAGTGAGTTCAATAACTAAAAGAACAATCAATCTTACAAGATTGATGTCCACGAATTACAATAACCAATAAGTCCAAGAAAGATTCAAATCTACCCTAGATATGACTCACTAGAGAAGAAATGAACAACAACAAAGATGAATCGATATTACTCACGATTTCTCTTTGTTGCACTCGCCACAATTCCAACTTCTTGGGATTGAAATTGATAAGAGAATTTTGGAATTAGGAAACCCTAAGCCCTCTCACGAAATGTGAAGTGTTTGTTCTGCAAAATAAGCCTCCTCAAACCCTCTCTTAAGCAAGTATTTATACTTGCTACTCCTAGGGTTAAAAAATGCTCAAAATTACAAGTTTGCCACTTTTAAGGTGGCTAACCCTAAATGAAAGTTACAAAGAAATAAAGTGTCCCAAAACCAAAATACAACTAAAATAGTTCATAAAATGAAAAATACATAAAAGAAATGCTCTTCATGATGCCGGTCATCTATAGGATCCATCGGCCCAACTCATCGCCGGTTCAGGTTAGTCCTTGGATAACCCACAATCTGAGTCTGAGGGAGTTTGTCCATTGCCATATAGAATATGATAAGTGTGCCTGTTGGAAAACACAATACAAGAATAATAGAAAAGAGGTTAATATATAAATAATTCCAAGGTCGATCTGCTCAAAATGGGCCCTCAACGCCAAGCTTTGAATTCCTTTAGTTCTTGCCCTAATGATAGGTCTTGTCGGATTTTTAATCCTAACATGACCTTTGGTGGTTCAACGAGGGACCTTCTAATCTGGTTGTTCTGCTGGCTCGGAGTTGCAATTTCTTTCACTGTCTCTTCCTCAATATTAGTTCAGTGTCCTTTCTCATTTGATCCCTGCAATTCTGTTCCACTTCTCAAGGTAATTGCATTAACGCTTTGCTTCGGATTTGTGATAGTTTGAGAGGGTAACTTACCTTGAGTTTCTAACCTGTTTACAACAGAAGCAAGTTGGCTTACCTGATTCTCCAAGTTTTGAATGCTCTGCTTTGTTTCCTCCTGAAATTGTTTTGTATTAACAGCAAGAGATTTAACAATTTCCTCAAGAGACATACCTGAAGTGGAAGGAGCTTGTGGTACTTGGTTTGATGGCTTAGGTTGGAATTGCTAGAAACTTTGTGGGTTATTGCCATATTTGAAGTTAGGATGATCCCTCCATCCAAGATTGTAAGTATTCGAGTAGGGATCATATTTCCTCTGCGGTTGTCCTGGGAATCCTCCTACCACATTGACATGCTCATGATTGTCATCTTGCAATGTGGGGCACATGTCAGTAGGATGATTAGGGGCAGCACAAATTCTACAAGCCTTCACCTGCTGTGTATTTCTGAGGGCTATCTGTTGCACAAGTGAGGTTAGGTTAGAAATTTGATGTTCAAGGTTAGAAACACTTACCTCATTTACCTTCCTTGAAGATGTATCATGCCTATACCCAAATTGTTGCGAATTAGCAGCCATAATGGAGATCAATTCCCTAGCTTGACCAGGGGTTTTGTTTACTATGGCGCCTTCACTTGCAGCATCCATCATCTTCCTTTCCATCGGAAGCAGGCCTTCATAGAAGTATTGGATGAGAAGTTGTTTAGATATCCCATGTTGTTGGTAGCTTGCACAAAGTTGCTTGAACCTCTCCCAATACTCATGAAGAGTCTCAGTGTCCCTCTATTTGATACCACAAATTCTCTTCTTATACCAACAGCTCTAGACGCGGGGAAAAATTTATCCAAGAAGAGCCTCACCATATCTATCCAAGTGGTTATAGAACCTGGAGGCAAATAAAACAACCAATCTTTAGCTCTAGTACTTAAAGAAAATGGAAAAGCACGTAACTTGATTTGATCGTCAGTTATTCCTTGCGGCCTCATACTAGAACACACTATATGAAATCTTTCAAATGTTTATGAGGATCTTCATTCTCAAGACCATGAAAGGTGGGTAGCAGATGTATCAACCCAGATTTCAACTCAAATTCAATAGCTAGTTCAGGGTAGTGAATATAAAGTGGTTGTTGATTCACATCCGGTGCAGCCAAATCTCTTAATTGTTCTTTCAGGATTTGCCATATCGTCTTCTTTTTTAGAATCAATGGATGAATCAGACAAATCCGATGCCAAGTTCAGTCCAAGGGGTGATCTAGCTTCTCTTCGCAACCTCTTAAGAGTCTTCTCAATCTCTGGATTATAAGTGAGTGCACCTGTAAGAGAAGAACGAGTCATACAAGAATAGAAATAAATTTCACACCAATCCTCGGCAACGGCGCCAAAATTTGATGGGTGTCGAATCTAATAAAAATAAAAACCTACTCCTAGACAATAATATGATTTGCGTATAGTAGTGAGTAGGGTCGTATCCACAGGGATTGGTTAAATATATTTCTATTCAAAGAGAATAAAGAGGAAAAGAAAAATGGGGGTTTTGTTTGTGAATCAAAATAATATTGAAATAAGATAATAAAATTGAATATTGATAAAAGCCTAGCTAAAGGAATCAAGATAGTTTAATTCGAGGAATTGATCATCGATGCAAATGTTTTCTATTCTTTTTTCTAGATAAACTGGTTATGGTTATTAACAAGCTCTAACAACCTATCTCTCCTTACTTCCTCGATAATCAAAACAAGCTCTTTGACTATTTCTCTTATCGATTAGACAACCTTAAACAAGCTCTTAGGATTTAATCTATCAATAGCATTAAAAACTAAAGAGACCACCAATTCATGCTAGTAGATTATAAGATAACCTATTTAAACAAGATCATACATCTCCATAACATGAATTCGATCATCTATTTTATAATCAAACATGTTATTGTGTCACTGAGACTAGAACTATCAAACAATTAACGGATTTGACGTGCTAGTTGACAATATATTAACTTGCTAATTGAGTAGAAGAGCTTTAATTCATACCAATCAACAAAGATAATAATGAAAAAACGTTCAGAAGATATATGAATATCCAAAAACAAAGAATAGATTAAAGACAAATCAATTAGATCTCACAATTCGTGTAGAATTAAACTTCTATGACCCTTTGGCTAGAAAATCTGCTTAGCTACACATGTTCATCATCAAAACGAAAAATAAAAGTAAAAACATGATAAGCCTCTGTTCCCGGTTTCCTTGCTCTACCTCCTTCCTTCCTTCTTGTCTCCCAGATCCTCAAAACTCTCTAGGGTTAGTTCTATTTATATTGTTAAAGGAATGGCAGATGATCTTTTTCTAGCAAGATACAAAAATATCTTTCCTTTTTTATGTAAATCTCGAGAAGTGAATAATCGTCTGCCTGGCACGCCCTACAACATGGCCGTGGGTCAAGCCGTGCCTTCCTCTGTGTATAATTCACATATCATCTTCCGTATCCAGTGTGTGCCACGTCTTCCACTACAGCCAGATGTCAAGCCGTGCCTTCCTCTATGGATAATCTACAATTCTTCATCCATGTCCAGTTTGTACTACGGCTTCAAAAACGGCCAGATCCTAAGCCGTGTCGTCCTCTGGTCGATGTTCCACAATTTCTCCTCCTTGTTTAGTACATGGCACGTCTTCCATTTCAACTTCCACCACGGCTTCAACTACGTCTTCTACCACGGCTTCAACCACGGCCGTATGACAAGCGTTTCTCTCTCCTTTTCGTGCAATGTATAGCACGGCTTGTACCACGGCCATATCTCAAACCGTGCCTCCTGTTAGATAGATACATGGCCGTGTACTTTAACTATGCACCCATGTACTTTCCTCCGGCGGTGTAAATCCTTATCTTTGATCCAAGTTGTAGATGATTTCTCTAATTTACTTGAATTAGCACCCTTGACTCCATTTTAACCTGATTTATCACCATAATAGAATTAAGTGCCATTTCCTTATGTTTTCTATAAAATCTATAATAAATTAACACAATTCATACTATAAAGATTGAGTATAAAATGGCTCTATCAACGGTCATATACACGGCTAAAAGGCACGGCCGTGTATGGTGTCAAGAAAATCCACAGAAAGATACACATCTAGAAGTACACGACCGTGAATGTCCCCAACGGGGCAAAAGGCCACCGGCCTTCAACCCAACGCCAGGGCCTTCATGTCCACGCCGCTACCTTCATGTCATTGTTTTGTTTTTTTAAACGCAACTTATTTTTTTATGTCTTTTTTGGGGCCTTATTTTTTTACGAATTGAAAACCCTTTAAAAATAAAGCCCCAAAGGGTTTAAAAACATTAAAAAACTATAGAAAATAAAATTTTTGGGAATTTTTTAAAAAAAATTTTTTAAAAAGGAAAAATTCCTCTCTTGGTTCTTTAAAGAACAAATCTAAAACTTACCCGGTTTTTAAATTTCCATGGCGTTCATCTCGATTTAAATAAATTGGGTCTTTCATCTGGGTTTGGGGCCCCCCCTTCATTTTATACCAAGGTTCTTGTCTCGTTTATAGACAAGGGGAGTCCTTTTTTCCTTTGAGTGTTTTTTGGCATCTTAGGTAAAAAATTTTCCCGAACGTATTGGAAATTGGGTTTCGTCACACGTTGGGTTGGGTTCGTATCACTTAGGAACCCGAGCAAACCGATCACGAAACCATTTGGTATCAGAGCCAATCGATTTCGCATCATTTTGGGAAAAATCAGACCCTAGGTTTGTTAAACATCATTCTTTTTTGAGGAAGGTAACATAAAAACCCCTAACTCCAATCTTTCATATAAATTTGGGGTTATATTCCATTTCATATTTTTTAAATGCTATTGAAAGTGTAGTCCCTACTTTTCCCAATTTTGGGGTTACAAAAAAAATAAACCCAAAAATCACGACAAAAAAAAAAGGGAACGTGATCAAGAGCAACAAAAAAAGGGCAAAAAAAAAAAAAAATGGAAAAAAAAAGGAAAATTTCGAGCCCAAAGGGTTGTTTTGAATTCTAGGGAAAAGGGAAAATTGGTGTATTTTGGGGGTTAGTTCCAAGAGAATTGAGAAGGGGGAATTTTGGGCGATTAAATCATCTTTTTTTTGTGAGAATACACGAGGTTTTTTGGGTGATATCATCATTTGAGCGAAACACGTAAGGGAGTGATCGTGAGGCTTGAAATATATATTTTTTTAGTACTAATATTTTTTTTTAAAACTATGTCGAGGCCCCAAAATTCTCCTAAAGTGGAGGGGAAGGTTTTTATGCTGGGTTTTTGATTGAGGCGTTGAGGGGGAGAAAGAAAAGGGTGTTTTAGGGGGGGATTGGAACAAATTCATGAGATGGTAAAGCAAAGACTAGAAGGGAATCTAAAAAAAGGGCTTTCCCAAGGGGATAAGGGGAAAAGTTGTTCTAGGGGAGTTTCCGAGGGGGGGATAAATTAAACGGATGATGAATTTGATGAAAACCCTTTTACGGGAGTTATAGAGGAAAATTTGGTCAGAATAGAGGAACCAAAAGGGGTTGGGAAGATAGAGGGGATAGGAAAAAAAAAGAGGATAATCAATTGAGAAAACATAAAAATGAAGATTTTCCCCCTTTCCAAGGAAAAATGATCTCGAGGGTACTTAGAGTGGGAGAAGAAGGTGGAAATGGGTCTGATTTCATAACTAAGTGGGGAAAAAAAAGTAAACTTGCTGCCATTGAATTTTGGGGTTAAACCAAAGTGTGGTGGGGTCAACTAATGTTGAATAGAAGAAAGAATGGCGAAACCACCTATTGAGTCGTGGGGAAAAAAAAAAGGGTGATGAAGAAGGGGTTTTTGGCCCGCGTATTTCAAACGTGAATTGCACAATAAATTAAAAACGCTTAAGAGGGGAAACCGGGGGTTTTGGATGATATTTAAAGGGGAAAGGAATTTTTTATGACGGGGCAATTTTGAGGAGGATAAGAGGCTACCATGGCTTTGGGTTTTTTCAGGATTGAATAGAGAAATTCAAAGTGTTGTTGAATTGCAGCATTAAGGGGAAAATTTGGGGAAAAATAACTTTTATATGGCAAAAAAGGTTTAGGAAAACCCCCCCCAAGGAAAGGTATTTGTAATGCCCGGGGTTTTTTAAAAGGGGAAAATGGTTCATCCCCCGGAAACTAAAACCCAAAAAAAGAAAGGGAAAAAAAGCCTTTTCCCCCCCAAAATAAAAAGGGGAGCTGAGGGAAGCAAAAGGGTTTTACTCCGGTTTAAACCCAAGGGAAACCAAATTCTTCTACTCCTAGAAATCGTTTACATTAAAAGTTTTAAAGCAGGTAGAGGCCATATTTTAGTCAATGCCCCAAAAAGGCGTTTTTATTTATTCTGCATGATGATTTGAGTATACGCTTGTTTTACCAAGGGAAAAGCTTTAATCTTAAACCTTTAACACCTAACAGTGTATGGGGGATCAGTTGCAGCTACAACAGTCTTTTGCAAAACATAAGGTGAGTGAAAAAGAGGGAAGTGAGAGAGCAAAACACAACGAGAAAGAAAAGGAATACAAAAGTCGAACTCAAGAGGAAAAAAAGAGGAAGGCTGGAAAGAGTTTTGAGAGACCAAGTTGAAGGGGGATCAACTTTGGTGGTTTAGTGAAAAGGAGAGTGCAGCTTGCAAAAGGAGAGTTGTGTGGCAAGAGCGAGTGTAGTGAGGAGAGCGTTAGTGATGAAGCAACCTATGTTTTGCTGGTTTTTAAGGAAACAGAAATTTAATACTAACGAACTATTTAACTCTTTGCCTAGTATAGTTGTGTTTATTGTGCAGGACTTTGAAGATGTCTTCCTAAGGAGATTCCAAAGGGGTTACCACCTATTCGTGGTATTAAGCACCAAATTGACCTTGTCCCGGGGCATCGATTCCCAAAAAAGCCACTTATAGGAGCAATCCGAAGGAGACAAGATCTAAAGGCAGGTCGATGAATTAAAGGGGAAGGGGTAGTGAGAGAAATCATGGTCCATGTGTAGTGCCTGTGATTTTGGTGCCTTAAAAAGGATGGGTTTATGGAGAATATGTTTGATGCCGTGCATCAACAACATCACGGTAAAGTATGTCATCCCATTCCTCGCTTGATGACATTTTAGATGAGTTACATGGTCTAGTGTCTTTTCCAAAATTGATCTGAAAAGCGGATATCACCAAATTAAATGAAAGAAGGTGATGATGGAAAACCGCTTTCAAAACGAAATATGGATTGTATGAGTGGTTAGTAATGCCTTTCGGTTTAACTAAAGCACCTATTACTTTTGTGAGACTTAGAACCATGTTTTGAGGACTTTTATTGGCAAATTTGTGGTTTCTATTTTGATGATATCCTCATTTACAGCAAGAGTTTGGAAGACTATATATCTCACTTGAGGGGTGTTTTTTGAAGTTCTTTGAAAGGAGCAATTATAAAGCTAACCTCAAAAAAGTGCACTTTTTTTCACAGACAAACTTGTGTTTCTTGGTTTTATTGTTAGTGCACAGGGAATAAGGTTGATGAAGAAAAGATTCGTGCGATCCCAAAAATGGCCTAGTCCAACTAATGTAAGTAATGTGCGGAGTTTCCATGGACTAGTGAGCTTTTTTCAGGAGATTTGTGAAGGATTTCAGCACCCTTGCAGCACCACTTACTGAGGTAATTAAGAAGAAAAGTGGGGGTTTAGATGGGAAGAGCAACAAGAGAAGGCCCTTTCAGCGCTTAAAATAAGCTGACTCAGGCGCCCTTACTTGCTTTACCTAACTTTGCTAAAACGTTTGAAAAATTTAGTGTGCTTCAAGATTAGGTATTGGGAAGTGCTCATGCAGGAGAGAAGACCAATTGCATTCTTTAGCGAGAAGCTAAGTGGGGCAACCTTGAACTACCCTACTTAAGACAAAGGGGTTATATGCACTGGAGACTTGGCAAAACTATCTTTGGCCAAAGGAGTTTGTGACCACACTAATCTGAATCCTTGAAGTACTTGAAGGGGCAACATAAGCTAAACAAAAGGCATGCTTGTTGGGTGGAGTTCATCGAAACATTTCCATATGTCATCCTAAAAAGCAAGGTAAATAGAATGTCGTTGCTAATGCACTTTCTTAGAAGGTATGCTCTTATCTCTACTCTTAGTTCTAGACTGCTTGGTTTTGAGCACATTAAGGAATTATAGCTACTGATCGAGATTTTTGTGAAGAGTATGTGCATTGTGAGAAGAGTGGCCATGGTAAATTTTATAAACATGAAGGATTCTCCTTAGGGAAGTAAACTAGTATCCAATTTGTTCTTTAAGAGAATTACTGATCGTTGCCAACCGTAGTTTTAATATTCATAATGCTGTTCTTAATTCTAACTACATTGCAATAGGCAAAGTGTACCTACCGTAGACGTAATATAATTTTAAAAGTACAGGGTTGTCCACAGAGAGAAGGTTCCCAAATTTACTAGTACTAGCTATTTCCCTATTATCTAACCGTTAAATTAAGATGAGGAGTATAAAAAATGAAAGTAGTAAACAATCTAAAATTTAAACTAAAGCTACTTCAACAACACAAGATTCAATTCTATAACAAACAACCTAGATCTCATTATATACCTATATTGTCACATAAATCATTAGAAGCTAAAGATTAATGTTTCTAATTTCTTAAGCTGTTAAGTTCCAAGAAGCAAGATATTTATTTCAAGTAATTACTTATCTATCCTAGATTATCAATTAGGATCACTCCTCAATTAATAGAAATCTAGAATCGCATGAAGCATAAGAACTCGTTTGGGAAAATGAATGTCAAAGAAGATTTTCGATATTTTATCCTAGAACGAGCAAATCTCATCCAAAACATAATCTGATCATAAAAGCGATTTCCAATCAACTCAAATGATACTAAGCATAAACTCATATTCTAGAAATATGAATCTAAGATAATTTTGCAGCACATGTAAAGGAACAAAAAGAACATCAATTAAATCATATCTTCATCATATGACAAAATAGTTCAAAATGAAATCTAAGTTAGGTTTACTCTTCCATGACTTAACAATGAAAGAACAAATACATGAAAAAAAACTGGAGTTCATGATTACAACCTGGATAGATTGAATCTTGAATGACTTTTCTTGGATCTCCTTGGATTGTTGAGTAGAAAACTAAAGATAGAGAGAAAAAAAGAAGAGAAGTGTATTATAAAACCCTAGGTCTACCCTCTTTTTTTCTCTCTCTCTCCCCTTTTCGTCTTATATATATGTGCTAGCATTGGAGGAAAGAGAAACGTTAGAGAAAGTATGTTGGGGCCCATACCCCCCTTCGCTACCCCTCTTGGGTTAAGGGGGCTTTGGTAGCTTATGTTCTTGATTTTTTTACAAAACGCCCCTGAGGGGGGGCGTGGTGGGGGTTTCTGTTTGTTCTACCCCCTGAAGGGGGACATGGCAGGCAGGGGAGATGTTTCTTCTTCCTTTCCCCCCTTGTTTTTTTTCTTTCAATTTTTTTTAAATTGATCTTCTTTTACACCTAAAAGCAACTTATTCTTTGTTTTAAGCTTTAAAATTGGGATGATTTTTGTTTAAATTATAAAATTTAAAAGAGTTTAAAAATTTTCTTCTTAAAATTTGGAGTTTTGGTGATTTTTAAAATTTCCCCCCCACATTTAAATTTTGGGCTTGTCCCTAACAAAGAAAATTTTAAAAAAGACCTACTTTTAAAAGGGGGGAATTCATTTTTCCAAACACAGCGGGCTAATTAAAGCATTCATAAAATGATTATGTTTAAAAACCAATAAACTCCTAAATTTGAATAATGTACCCCTCACCTTGTCCTCAATTTTGGGACTAGGATACTTTCCCCCCCAAATTTTTAAAATTTTATCAAAGTAAAGTAATTTCTCCTTTTTTTTTTTAATAACGTTTTTCAAAAAAAAATCAAACTCAACCCAAATCGAAACAAAAGGAGATTTTCTTTTAAAATTAGCTTTTTTAGAGTTTAGCCTCCCATCCATCTTCAAAGCGAACTACCCCTTTCATGAAATTTTTTGCACCCGAATTTTCCGGGAAATTCCTTTTCCTTGAAAAACCCTTCCCCAGAAAGTTTCTTTTTATTTTTTATGATCCCAAAACCCATGTAGAAAGTTTTCAGTGAAAATCCCGGGGCCGTCCCCCCCGGTTAACAGCTTTAATCCCTTAAATTTGAAGGGGGCCCCTAGGGACTTAATCCTCGATTTTTTCAAAAAATTTTTACCCCCTTTTTTTTTTTTTTTTTTAAGAGTAATTTTTTGGGTTGGGCCGATCCGGGGAAAGAAAAACCTTAGGTGCCCAAAGGGTTTTAAAAGGGGCCCCATAAAACCCTCCTTTAATTTAAAACTGATTTTTTTAGCTATAGTGGGGTCAAATTGCTCTTTTGAGGGCCCCAAAACCACCCCCGCACTAATTTAAGATACTTTTTTCGACTTAAATTTTTCTTGGAAGATCTTTTTAAAAAAAGGGTACCAAAGAATTTACT
The DNA here is from genome assembly GCA_037954665.1 of Laguncularia racemosa. NCBI lineage: Eukaryota > Viridiplantae > Streptophyta > Magnoliopsida > Myrtales > Combretaceae > Laguncularia > Laguncularia racemosa. The sequence continues at coordinate 16,143 of JBBMOL010000954.1, read as the reverse complement.
TCTTTTAACCCTTTTTAAAAGGGATTGATTACCTCAAGATTTTTTGATGAAATAATATTTTTCCCTAAAAACTTAAAAATTCAACCCAAATTTAACTTTTTTGGTAAGTCCCTTTAAATTAAATTTCCAAACTTTGAAATTCTACCTTTAAATAATAAAAAAGTTACTTCCCCAAAATTTTTTTTCTATAATTTTAAACAAGTACCCCCAAAAATTAAAAAAAAAAAAACCGGAAAAGTAAAATTGCACACTTTTTTTTTCTGGGGAAAATTAAATCATTGAATCTAAAACACCCCTAAAATGCAGTAGAATTCTACCAACATAGAAAATTTTGGGGGAAATTTTTTGGAAAAAAAAATTTTTGGAAAATTTTTGGGAAAAATTTTTCCACTTTCTATATCGATAATCACACATACACACCTAGTTCAAATATAAATAATCCACATACACACCTATTTCCCCCTTTTTTTCCTTTATACATACTTTTTAAATCCCCTCCCCCAACTTAATTAGACATTGTCCTAAATGTCAATACTTGCAAAAAAAAATAAAAAAAGGAAAGAGCTTAATTAGAAAAAAAATTAAAGACGAAAAGGGTTAAAAAGAATAGTGCTCCCCAAAATTAAAAAAGTTCTTTTTCATAAGGGTGTCCGATCAAAACCATATGTTTTGGGAGTATTTAAAAAATTCAAGCATTGTGTGAATTTTCCCTTTGGGCTGCAATTCAAAATCTGGAAAAAAAAAAAAAGAAAAAAACTCGAAAAAAAGGTTATTTTAAAAAAAAAAATTTTAAAAAGAAAGAAAAAAAGAAAATAAAGCATGAGCCCTTTTAAATTTAAAATTAACAAAAGGCAAATGGGGGTGGGGACTTGTGGGCAATTTTTGGATTGCCCAAAACCCCCGTGGAAAAGGGGGCGTGGTACCCTATAAATTGGTTTTTTTCCATTTTGTCCTTTTTTTTCCTTAAATACATCCTGGCCAAGGCATAGTGTTTTCCACACACTTTTTTTTTTTTTTTTTACGTTCCTTACCCCCAAGGGGCTTTCCAATCCCCGGTTTTAAAAACTACAAAAAAAAACCCAAAAAAGGGAGGAAAACCCTGCTCAAACAAAACTAAAAGTAATAAAATTTAAAAACAATTTAAAAAAAAAGAAAAAGAAAACGGGGGGTAAATTGCCCCCTCAAAAATTCTTTGTTTAACGCTTTAGCTAACAAAAAGGGGGGGATGACAGGTTTAAGCAGAAGCCATGAGGAGATAAACTCCCCCCTTCTTTGAAGAAATCGCTTCTCCCGGAAAAACTTTTAAAACTTTGCCCCCTTTAAACCCTTTAAAAAATTTCCCCCCTTTTGGATGTTTTAACCTCAATTTTTGCCATAGGGAAATACTTTTCTTTCTCGGGAACGGTCTGGACCTTTCGATTCTTAATTTTTTTTCCCCGGGAATAAATTGATTTTAAAATTTAAGAAACAAAAAAAAGATCACCTTCCTTTAATTGTTTTTGGGGGTTTTGAATGCGGGAATCAAAGATACTTCTTAGCTCTTCCTTATAGATTGCTGGTTCTCAAATGCGCAAAAATCTAACTCATCTAAATTTATTGGGGTTCAACCCAAACATGTTTTCTAGCCCCCTTCAAGATCAAAAAAAAACTGTTTTGATGCCCAATATGCCTTTATTTCTAAACTCAAAGAGAAGAAGATAAGCCTTTCCTGGGCTAGTCAATTTAAAGGGAAATATTCCAATGGATTTTGTAAAGGGGTTTTATCGCCCCCAAGCTTCATAAAAACTTATCGGAAACCCAAACCCATTGATGAAAGAGAAAACCGATTTTTCCCAAAATTCTCTCCAATTTTTGGTTTGATACCTCATTTGCTCACCCTTTATTGGGGTGATAGGGAGTTGGGAAGTCTATATTATCCTATCTTTTAAGCACTTTTCAATTTTTTGTATTAAGAAATTTGTCCTCATCGCAATAAGCGCTCTTTGGGGGACCAAACCCAGAAAAGGCCCTTTTTTAGAAATTTTTTTACAAAAAAAATTTTCAAAATTTTTTTGGTAGAGCTTGTGCTTTACCCCTTTACTCACATAATCAACCGCTTCAAGCCCCAATTTTTTTCCCCAAAAAAAGATGGAAAAGGGCCCCCTGAAATCGATACCCCCGAAAATCAAAAAATTCACACTTTAAGAAAATACTGCTGAGGGATCTCATTTCTTCTTGAAAGGGTTTTTCCATTTTTTGAATCATCACATGGGCTACAAGTCTTGGGCACCTTAACATGAGGGGCCCTAAAAAACCCAAATTTCCCAAAACCTTTTAAAAACATTCGGTTCGAACTATGGTGACCCCCAGTTGGGCCTTGTTTGACAATGAAAAAGTTTTTCCCCCCTCCTTCCTTATGTGATAAAATCTTTAATCATTGTCCCGGGACAAAAACTTGAATATTAAGGGTCCCCAAATATAATTTCCCTTAAAACTTTGATAATCTTCTTCTTTTGATGTACCCCCCTTTCCCTTTTTAACAACCCTTTGGGCCCCTAAATAATTTCAAAAGCACAAACCAAAGGGATGTTCCCATTGTAATTGCATTTATAGGGTAACAGTTTTTTTCCCCCAGGGGAAATTAAACGTTTATTTTTCCTTCATTTAAAATTTTTCCCCGGGAAAGGGTTCTCCAAGCGTGAAATTCAGCTGCTAGGTTTCCGGGCACCCTTTATCTCTTATCTCCACTCAAACTCCTACCGGAGTAAATTCCCAAATTTTTTTAAATTGGCTTTGCATCCTTTTGGGTTTAAAAAAAAACTTCAAAGCGGGAAAGATCAGTATAGACTAAAACCTTTCAAAAATTTTTTGAAGATTTGGGTTTGGAAATTTTTTGAAACCCAAAGGGCCCCTGCAACAACTCTTTCTCAGTTGTTGGTATAAAATTCTCTTGCCAAAGGGGAAAGTTCCCTTTCTTTTCAAAAAGTAAATAGGGTTTGGGAAAAATTTTTCCTTTCATTTCCCAAATACACCTACAGCCAAATCACTTTCAACGCCATGATTTCAAAGGGGAAAATTCAATCCGGTTTCAAAAAAAATTGGGGAATTTGGGAAATTCTTTTTTAGAGTTTTTGAATGCACGAGGGGACTTCAGAAAAAATTTTAAAAGGGGGGCATCCTTTCCTTTAAAAACTTTGTTTTTTTCGCGCGGGTTTTTGAAAAATTTTTTATAAAACGACGTTTTTAAACCCCCCTTGACTAAGAAAGCTTCGGATTTCTTTTACTGATGAAAGGGGAGGGAAATTTAGAATTTTGCTTCAATCTTTTTCCCCATCCCCCTCAATATCCTTTTTGGAGATTTTATGACACAAACATTTCCCTCTTGTTTCAAAAAAATACATTTCTCCCCAAATTTAAACACCGGGTTTGTAATTTCCCCATCTTTTAAAACCAAATTTCCAAATGACGGGGAAAAATCACCCAAAGGAAGTCACCATTTACGAGAATTTATCATTTAAAAACCCCCATATTTTCTCCCACCTTTTCTTTTAAATATTGCAAAACATCACCTCTAAAGGGGGCAGGGGGTTACACAAGTCAAAAGGGGATTTCCTTTTCGCAAAATTTCCAAATGGACTTTTGAAAGTCGTTTTCCCCTTGATCCCCCAGGTTTCAATGGGAATTTTAAAAATAACCCACATTTCCCTCAAAACAATAATAAAATTTTCCCGCCCCAAATTTTTCCAGCATTTGTTTTAAAGAATTGGGAAAGGGAAGTGATTCCCTTTTTGGGCCCCCTCATTGAGTTTGCGGAAACAATACAAATCTCCCAACCAATGACCGTTTTCATGGGGAAAGAGCTCATTTTTGTATTGGGGGCGACATCATGCCCCTTTCTTTGGAAAAGCTTTAACTGGGCCACCCATGTGCTAAACAGAAATAAAGGGTAAACATTCCAACATCAATAGTTTAATTTTTTCTTCCTTCTTACCACATTCGCAAATTTGGAATTTAAATCTGCGTTTAGGTTGAATCATTTTTTTTTAAACACTTTTCCAAGGAATTTTGTGAGTACAAAATTTGGGCCCAATCCCCCTTTTTGTCAGCCATCTTCCAAGCAATAAAACCTTTCCCTTTTGTTGACCAAGAACATTAGCAATTTTTCCTTTTAGGCCCAAAATTAATTGGGCTATAATCAGGAGTTAAAAATCTTGCTCAAGGAAAGCATATTGGAAAGGGCCCGGCAATGCTTTTAACTCCAAACGGGGGTTTTTATGGAGGGGTTGGGTTTCTGATTTAAAAAGCATTTAAAATTTTTCAAAAACTTCCCCCCTTTTTTAACTCAACTTCCATCAAGATTGTTTTAAAATCTCTTTAACTGATGCCAAACCCAGTTTTTCTTTATTCCCCCTTTGTCAAACAAAATTTTTTAAAGCCCAACCCTTTCATAAAAAATTTTTGAAATTTACCCGAAATAGGGAATCAAATCATCCAAGCAAAAAAAGTTTCATCATGTTGCAAACTATGCTTTTTAAGGGAACCCCCCCCGGGTTTTTTAAGACTTCCTAATTTTTCCCCCTCGCAGCACCAATTCCCCTCCCCCACCCTCTTTGATAGCTTTTTGCAGTAGCTAAAAAGGTTTTTCCCCAAATCATGGGGTTTCCCCCCCGCTTCCATATCTAATGACAAAATCTGTTGGGAAAATGAAATCCTGGGCTTTTACTAAACATCCCAACCCCTCCTCTTGGGAAAATTTTACTAAAATTATCTGCCAATTGCGCTCAAATTTGAGTTTTGGCTTTGGGGTTTCCCCAAAAACCCGCTTCTTTAAAAGGGTTGGGTATGGCATGAGATTAATTTCTTGCCCCAAGATCACTAGGGGCCCCCTCCTCAGTTAGGGTTTCCAATCAAAAAAGGGGTGGGGGAAACTCCCCATCCCTAACCCTTTTTAGGGAAATTTGTTTTAATAATGCCGAAATTCTTAACCCAAAATAAATGGGGAAAACCCCTTCCAAAATTTTTTCTTGTTGCAATAATTTCTTTCAAAAAACTTTGATATCTAAGGCATTTTTTCAATTTCCTAAAACCCAAAAAAAGGTTTAAAATCAATTTTTTAAAAAAATTCAAAAAATTTACCATATTTCTCATCCACCCCTTTTATTTCTTTAATCCCGCAGGGGTTGGGAAAGGAGGTTTTTATTCCCGGGAAACAGCTTAATGATGATGATTTCTTCTCAAAAACTTCCTGGTTTTTTCCTTCATCATTTTTAATTTGGGGGCTTCTCCTTTTGGCGGATGCCTTACCTTTTCTACTTGATTTCCCGATTGGAGTTCTTTACCACTTCTCAGGGGTTTTTCTTTCACATGCCCACGAGGATTTTTCCTTTTTTCCGGGAAGGAACCCGAGGTCTCTCTAAAGTAATTTACAATTTGTCCACCCGATCTCAAAAAATTTTGGGGTTGAGGTGCCATGGTTTCTGGAGTATTCTTGATTCTTTAAAAATCATGTCCAATGAATTTTTTTTCTAGCTTCCGAATCCCTTTTTCCAATTTTTTCTAGGATGTCCTCAATTGATGATTGTGGTTTAGAACCTTTACCCGGTGGTCTTTCCCAAAAACCCGGGGGGGGATTTTGGATTTCCTTTCTGAAAATTGTTTTTGTTTCTCCTTTAAAAAATTTGGGGGATTTTTCCCCGTGGAAATTTTATGTGTTTCTGTAAGGGTTAAATTTTGAGGGCCCAAAATTTTATTTTTCCCAAAAAATTTACCTTTAACAACTTTATTCTCACCCCAAAAGGGGGGCTTTTTAAATATGGAAAACTTGCTGTGGAAAGTGAAAATCCATTATTTTTTTAGACAACGCCTTACTTTTTACATGATTTTTAGGCCACATCTACCCAAAAATCCTCTTGGGCTTTTATTTTCTACTCCAGAATGGGACCAATTTAAAAAAATTTTTCACGCTAGATTCTCGAAGGAGAGTTTTTGCTTTTTCAAAGGGGTTTATATTAAACGTGCCTCCATTCAACAGTTTTCCATTGTCTTTTCTACAATTGAGACCGTTGTAGAAAATCTGAAATGCATTCCCCCTCTGGGAAACCAGGGTGAGGGCATCTCCTTTAAAGATTTTTTTGAAACTTCCCCAAACCTCATTAAAAAGGGTTTTTGATTTGTTTGGGGATAAAAAAAAAAAAAAAAAGGATGTCAGCTCGAAGCTTGGCGGTTTTTTAAGGGGGAAAAAAACTTGTCCCAAAAAACCCTTTTAACCAAATCTTCCAGGTGGTGATGGAAACTTTGGTAAAAGTTTAACCCAATTTTTTTTGCTCTCCTCTTGAAGAAAATTGGGGAAAAACTTTAAAACAACCCCCGGGCTTCCTCACCCATTAAATTTGAAATGTCGCATATTTAGGAAGGATTGAATATGAGAGTTTGGTTCCCCATCCTCAAACCAAACAAATTGGGGGATATTGTTGAACCCCTTTTTAATAACGGTGGTTTAATCTCAAAACTATTTTTCTTCCACCTTTGGGGAACAATGCAGAGCAAAAAACCCTCCAAAAACCCTTTGGCCCCCCGGCGAACACAGCATTTGGGTTTTCCTAAACTTTAACCATTTGGGTTTAGCTCACGAAGAGGATTGTTTTTGTGGGGCCCGCCAAATTTTTCAACACACTCTTCCCTTTAACCCCTTTTTGATGAAAGGGGGAGACAGGTGCTTGTCTCCTTTTTTGGGGGATTGAGTAAAATTCCTCAGGCTCCCGGAAATTAAAAAACACAAAGGGGTTTCCCCCCCCTTGGGTCGGCTTTCCTTTTCATGCCTATAAAAACTAAAAACTAAAAATCGGGGGTACCTAAATTCTAAGTAAACAAAAAAAAAAGTAACGGAAAAAAAAAATAAAAGGGGTAAATTTAATTAAACAATAAGTTTTTCCCCCAAAATTTGCGGTGCCTCCTCCCCGGCAACAGCCCAAAAACTTGATTTGTTGCCCAAAAGTAGTTTTTAAAATTTTTAATTCCCGTTCCTAATTCTATCTACGTTGCAATAGGGAAGTGTACCTTTCCCGGGAAAGTTAAAAATAATGTTTAAATAAGGGTCCCTCCCCCAAAGAGAAGGTTTTCTAATTACTATTTCAGCCAAATTTTTCCCAATTTTCAACCGGGTTTAAAAAAAATAGGTGTATTTAAAAAAAGAAAGTAGTCAACCTCTAAAAAATTTTAAAATAAACTACTTTAAAAACACAAGATTCAATTCTATAACAAAACAACCCAGACTCATTTTTTTTTATATTGTCACAAAAAATCATTAAAAACTAAGGGTTAATTTTCTAAATTCTTTAACTGTTAAGTTCCCAAAAAGCAAGATTAAAAAAAATTTTTCAAATTAAAATTTCTTATCTAATCCTTTGATTTTCAATTTGGTTTCTCCTTTAATTAAAAAAAACAATCTTGAAACGCATGAAATAAAAACCATTGGGAATTAATGTTCAAAAGAAGATTTTCGATATTCTATCTTTAAAAAAAACAATTTAAAACCATCCCAAAAAAAAATCCCATATAAAAAAAGGGTTTCTTAATTCCAAAATCAAAAGGGGGTTTAAATTTAAATCTTTTTTGGAAATATGAATTCTAAGATAATTATGAGCCATGTAATGGAACAAAAGAACATCCCAAATTTAAAACCCTATCTTCATCAAATGAAAAAAAAGTTTTAAATGAATCTAGGTTCAAAGGGTTTTTCTCTTCCATAGACCCAACAAAGAAAAACAAAAAAAAAAAAAAAAAAAAAAATAAAAAAAAAAACCCTGAAAAAAGAAACTAAAATTTTTAATTTAAAACCCGGTTTGTTGAAAATTTGGGGAACCTTGCTTGGATCCCTTAAAATTGTTGGGGGGAAAAACTAAAAAAAAGAGAGAAAAATGAAGAGAAGTGTATTATAAAACCCTAGGTCTGCCGTCTTTTTGTTTTTCTCTCTCTCTCCTTTTCGTCTTATATATATGTGCTAGCATTGGAGAGAGAGAAACGTTAGAGAAAGTATGTCGGGGCTCCATACGCCCTATGTCACGCCCCGTGGTAAGGGGCATGGTAGCTTCTGTTCTTGATTTCTCTTCCATACGCCCCTGTTTATGGGGCGTGGTGGTGGTCTGCTGTTCATATGCCCCCTGATAAGGGGCATAGCAGGCAGAGAGATGCTCTTTTTCCCTTTTCCCTCTTTGTTGTTTTCTTCTCAATTTCTTTCAATGATCTTCATTACACCTGAAAGCAACATATTCTTTGATTAAGCATCAAATTTCGGATGATTTTTGATTAATTATCAACTTAAAAGAGCTTAAAATCTTCTTAGAATTTGGAGTATTATGGTGATTATCAATTACTAGTGAGGGAGTCTCAAGGAGGAGGTTTAAATGGGACACTTTGGAGTAGCTAAAATCTTAGGGTATTGCAGGAACACTTCTATTGGCCTCACATGAAACGAGATGTTGAGAGGATTGTGAGCGATGTGACACGTGTAAGCAAAGCAAAATCTAGAGTCCAACCTCTTGGGCTTTATACCCCACTTCCCATTCCTCATGAGCCTTGGGTAGATATTTCCATGGATTTTGTGTTAGGATTACCCAGGTCTAGACATGGTCGAGATTTTGTGAGAGCCATGATGGGAGCCAAGCTAGAAGAGGGAATGTGGATCCTCTTGAAGTGCCACCTGGACCGATCACAAGAACTCGAGCGAAACGATTTCAAGGAAGCACTTAACGGTTGATAAAGGATGTCCATGAAGACGGAATAGATTGGAACAACCATGGAATGCCCTTGCTCTTGTACAAGTCATAACGGATACGGTTGAAGAGGACGTGTCTTTACAAGGCACGGCCTTTGTAGTGAGTCTGGAGGTTCTACAGAAACATACACGATCATATACACGGTTCAGAGGCACGGCCGTATATGGTGTCAAGAATATCCACAGAAACATACACGTCTAGAAGGCATGGCCGTGTATATACTCTACGTCGGCTCCAACGCCACCGGCCTTTACTCCAACGCTACCGGCCTTCAAATCCTACGCTGTCGGCCTTTAAGTCCCTGTTTTGTTATTTTGCCACAACTTAATGATGTTATGTCGTTTTGGGCCTTTGTTGTTACGAATTGTAAACCCTACTATAAAGCTCCTAAGGTTTAGAACAGATGGAACATAGAAGATACAACATTGAAGTTTGAAAAACACTTTTGAGAGAATTCCTCTCTTGGTTCTTTAAAGAACTGTTCTAGAACTTATCGGATTTTTCTTCCTTGGCGTTCATCCCATTTCAATTGGTCTTTCATCCCGATTATAGTGTCTACATTATATACCAAGGTTCTTGCCTCACTATAGGCAACGGTCGCGGTTTCCACTCGATTGTTTGGCATCTTGGGAAAGCATTCCAAAAACTTATTAGTATTGGGTTTCGTCACACGTAGGCGTGGTTCGTATCGGTTTCGTATAAGATCCTAGGTTTTTTTAAACATCAGTTCGGTTTGAGGAAGGTAACACGAAACCCAAAACTCCAATCGTTCATATCAATTGTTCGTACTCCCCTTTCATTGTGTTAGTTGGTCTATTAAAAGGGTGAAAAGTCTCTTAATCCAAATTTTTTTGTTACAAAAAAAAAAAGAATCCCCGACAAAAAAAAAAAAGAGGAACATGATTAAGAGCAACAAACAAAGGCCATAAAAAAAAATGGAAAGAAAAAGAGGAAAATTTCGACCCCCAGGTTGTTTGAATTCTACGGAAGGGGAATTTGGTGTAGTTTGGTTAGTCCCAAGAGAATTGAGAAGAGAAATTGGTGAATTGATATCATTATGATTGTGAGAATACACGATGACTGTGCGATATCATCCTTGGAGGAAACACGTAAGGGAGTGTATCGTGAGGCTTAATCATATATATATTTGTGTTCGTGCTAAAACTTTTCTACAGGAACTATGTCGAGGCAACATTCTCCTGAAAGTGAGAGGGGAAGGTTTGATGCTAGGTTAGTGATTGGGCATTGAGGGGTGAGATGAAGATGGATGTTTCAGGAGGGGATGGAACAAATTCATGAGATGGTAAAGCAAAGACTAGAGCAATCTAAAAATGTCTTCCAAGGGCGTAAGAGGGAGAGTCATTTTAGGAGAGTACAAAGGGGTTTGGAGATGAAATGTCGGATCATGAATTTGATGAACCTTTTGAGGGAAGTTATAGATTTTTTAAAAGTGGTGGGAATAGAGGACTGGGGGATTGGGAAGAAAGGGGAGAAGGAATAAGAGGATAAAAAATTTGATAGTAAAAAGAAGAACATTCCCCCTTTTCCCAAAGGGGAAAAAAAACCCCGGGGGGCGTCTTAGAGAAGGGGAGAAGGGGAAGAGATGGTTTTTAAATTGTCACAACAAATAGTGGGAGAAAGAAATTTGAAACTTGCTCCCTTTGGGAATTTCAAAATTTTTGCCATAATGGGGAAAAAAACCCTAAAGTTAAATTTGAAAAAGGGAAAATGGCAAACTAAAATTAGACCCCTTTGGGAAGAGATAAAGGGTATAAAGGGAACCCTTTGTGCTTGCGTATTACTTCGTAAAAATTGAAACAACAAATTGCAAACTCAAAAGCAGGGAAGCCGAAGTTTTGGATAAATTTCAAGGAGAGGGAAATTAAATTATGATTGGGGGCCGAATGTAAAAAGGAGGTGGAGAAGGCTCCCAAATCCCTTGGTTTCTTGTTAATTAAATGAGAAATTAAAAAATGCGAAAGAATTGGAAGAAAAGGTTAAAATTGGCAATAAAGGTTAAAACCAACACAGGAGGAAATTTTATAATTTTTTTAAAACGTTTAAACAGGGGCTGGTTCATCCACCTAAAGACTAACCAAGGGAAAAAGGAAAAACCCTTTTAAACCCCCCCCAAACCAAAAACAGAGAAAGAGGCAAGCGGGTTCTTTTCCCTGGAAACCCAAAGGGTAAACCTAAATTTTCTCCCTCCAAAAATCGGACAAAAGACTTTTAAAAATGCCAAGGTAGGGGCCCAAATTTGCAGTAAATGTCTGAAAAAGGCGTTTTTAATGTTTCCCTTAAAGTTTGGGGTTGGGGGATTTTATGAGACAAAGGGGGGATAGTAAAGGGAGGATGAAAAGCCCCACAAAGGACGCTAGTGATGAGGGGAGCCTGCAGTGGGGAAAGTTATGGCAGAGTGAAGCAAATTTTTGAATGTGCAGGTAAAAGGGAAGAAAAAGGAAATTTGCAACAAAGAGAATATTTTTTAAATTACAAGATGTTTAAAAAGGGGAAAACAAAATTTGCAAATTTGAAAAATTGATGGAGAAATTTACACAAATTGTAGTGAAAATTTTTAAATTGTTAAAAGGTGGGCCCAAAAAGACTACTAAATACCCATTTCCAAAAAAATTTTTTTGGGCAAAATTATAGGGGTGAAACAAATTTTGGAGTAAGCAACCCTTTGTTTGCTTTTCGCATGGGTTTAAGTTTTTGGGAAGAGGTGCTAAAAACAAAGCAGTGCCAATGTTACTTTGTCATGTTTTTTTTGGGGGGCCCCGGGGCAGTTAATTTTAAGGAAGGTTTTTCATAAAAGGCTTTTCAAACAAGTATACACTTTTTTCCCCCCAGGGAAAAAAGTTTTAAAAATTTTAAAACCCTTTTAAAAAACCCCCCTAAACAGGGTATGAGGATTATTTGAAAGCTACAATAGTTTTTTTTAAAAATTTAAAAGGGTTTGAGGGGAAAAAAAAAGGGGAAAGTGAGAAGCAAAAGACAGCAAAAAGAAAAGAATACAAAAGTCATATAAAAAAGGGAAAAATAAGGCATGGCCCGGGAAAAAATGTGAGAGACCAAGTTGAAGGGGGATCAATTTTGGTTGGTGATGAAAAGGAGAGTGCACCTTCCCAAAAAGGGAGAGTTGTGTGGAAAGGGAGTGTAGTGAGGAGAGCGTTGGGTGATAAAGAAACCCAAGTTGATTGCGGGTTTTTTTATGGTACTTTTTTAAAATACTAACAAAATTTTTAACTCTGTGCCCAGGGGGGGTTGTGCCCCTTTTGGGGCGGGAAAAATTTTTTTTTGAAGATGCCCTTCCCTAAGGGGGTTTTCCAAAAGGGGTTTTAAACCCCAAAACGAGGTATTGAGCCCCCGTTTTTGACCTTAAACCCGGAGAAACGATTCCAAACAAACCAGCTTATAGAGTAATCCAGAGGAACAAAGGAACTCCAAAGGGAGGGCCGAAGAATTAATGGAGAAGGGGTACTGAGAGAAACTTTAGCCCAATGTGCAGTGCCTGTGATTTTGGTGCCTTAGAAGGATGGTCATAGGGATGTGTGTTGACTGCCCCCGCCATCAACAACATCACGTTTAAATATCGTCACCCATTCCTTGCTTAGATGACTTATTAGATGGGTTATATGGATCTAGTGCATTCCTCATGAGCCTTGGATACCCCATTTCAATGGATTTTATCTTAGGAATACCTAGGTCTAGACATGGTCGAGATCTATTTTTAAAGTTATGGATAGATTTTCTAAATGGCACATTTCATTCCTTGTTACAAAACAATGATGCTTACAATAATGCTAATTTGTTCTTTAAGGAAGTTGTGAGATTGCTTTGGTATGCCAAACAATCGTATTGGATAGAGATGCAAGTTCTTGAGCAAACTTCGGGAAGACCCTATGGGCTAAGTTAGAACTAATTTAAATTGTTCTCTACTACTTGTAAACCACAGACTGATAGCAAATTGAGGTAGTAAATCGAATTTTATCTATTTTGTTCAGGGTTGTCATTAAAGAGAACATTAAAATTTGGGGAGGATTTTACCACATGTTGAATTTGCCTATAATCGTACAATGCATTCTCCCTACTAAGTTTACTCCTTTGAAATTGTGTATGGTTTTAATCCACTAACTCCTTTGATTTATCACCTCTGCCATTTCTGAGTATGTTAATCAGATGGCAAGAAGAAAGTAGAATTGTTAAACATATCCATGAGAAGGAAAGGGCTAAACATTGACGAAGAACAAGCATTAGTGAAACAACCAAAAAGGGGTCATTAACAACTGTCTTTGAACTTGAGACTGGTTTGGTTCACATGCCAAAGAGGGGTTTTCCTGTGCAGCGCGATCAAATTACTTCCTAGAGGATGGACCATTTCAAATTCTTGAGCGCATCAATGATAATGCATATAAGATAGTTTTCCCCAAGTGAGTATCAAGTAAGTGCTACGTTTAATGTTACTGATCTATCCTTTTGATTAGGCGATGAATTTGAGGACAAATCCTTTCAAGAGGAGGGAATGATGAGAGCCATGATGGGAGTTGAGCCAGAAGATGGAATGTGGGTCCTTTTGAAGTGCCCACCTAGACTAATCACAAGAACTCGAGCGAAACGTTTCAAGGAAGCACTTAACAGGTTGATAAAGGATGTCCACGAAGCCAGAAAGGATTGGATCAATCATGAAGCTAGAATGGATTGAAACAACCAGGAATGCCCTTGCTCTTAAAAAGTCATAAGGGATACGGGTTGAAGAGGGCGTGTCTTTTACAAGGTACGTCCGTGTAGTGAGTCGGAGGTTTTACAAAAACATAGAGGGTCATATACACGGTTCAAAGGCACGACCGTGATGGTGTCAAGAATTTTCCACAGAAACATACACATCTAGAAGGCACGCCGTTAATGCTCTACGTCGGCTCCAACACCACCACCTTTACCCAAACGCTGCCGGCCTTCACTCCTACGCCGCCACCCTTTTAAGTCCCTGTTTTGTTATTTTTCCAAAACTTAATGATTTTAAATGCCCTTTTGGGCCTTTATTGTTATGAATTGTAAACCCTACTATGAAGCTCTTAGGGTTGGGAACAGATGGAACATAGAACAAACAACATTGAAGTTTGAAAAACACTTTTAAGAGAATTTCTCTTTTGGTTTCTTTAAAGAACTACTCTAGAACTTATCGGATTTTTCCTCCATAGCGTTCATCTTGAATTATCAATCGGTCTTTCATCCCGATTGTGGCGCCCTATATTATATACCAAGGTTCTTACCTCACTTATAGGCAAGGGGTCGCGGTTTCCACTTGATTTTTTGGCATCTTGGGTACAATCTAACCGTATTGGTATTGGGTTTCGTTACACGTGGGCGTGGTTCGTATCAAAATGTCATCTAAGCGAGGAATGGGATGACGATATTTTAAACCGTGAATGTTGTTGATGGCACAGTAGTTAACACACATTCCCATGACCCATCCTTCTTAGGCACCAAAATCACAGGTACTACACATGGGCTCATGCTTTCTCTCACGTACCCCTTCTCCATTAATTCATTGACCTAACCATTGGGGTTCCTTTGTCTCCTCTGGATTTCTCCTAAAAAGCTAGTTTGTTTAGAATAGATGCTCTGGGGACAAGGTCAATCTGGTGCTTAATACCACGAAAAGGGGGTAAACCTTTTGGAATCTCCTCAGGGAAGGCATCTTCAAAGTCCACACAATAGACACAACCACACAAAGGGAAAGAGTAAAAAGTTTGTTAGTATCAAACAAGTTTCCTTAAAAAAACCGCAACAACATAGTTGCTTCATCATTAACGCCTCCTCACTACACTTGCCTTGCCACACAACTCTCCTTTTGTAAAGCTGCACTCTCTTTTCACTCACCACTAAAATTGATCCCCCTTCAACTTGGTCTCTCACGCTCTTTCCAGCATTCCTCTCTTTTTCCTTTTGAATCGACTTTTATGTTCCTTTTCTTTCTCGCTTCTTTTGCTCTCTCACTCTCCCTCTGTTTTTTACTCCCCTTTTATTTTGCAAAAGACTGTTGTAGCTGCAACGAACCTCATACCCTGTTTAGGGTTAAGGGTTTAAGATTAAAGCTTTTCCCCTGGTGAACAAGCGTATACTTGTTAGAAAAAACCATCATGAACAACCTTCCTATCAAACTGCCATGGCCTCCCCAATAACACATACACCCTCATTGGCACTACATCGCATAACACCTCATCCTCATACCTACCAATGCGAAAACACAAGGCTTCTTACTCACCGTAGTCTCACCACTATCATTCAGCCACTACAATTTATATGGACTAGGGTGTTTAGTAGTCTTGAGTCCCAACCTCTCGACAAAAAAGTACTTACCACATTAGTGCAACTCCCTCTATCAATGATCAAACTGCAAATATGATCACCTAGATAAACATCTACTATAAAGATATTTTCTCGTGCACCTCCTCTTCTTCCTTCAATTACAATTCAAACTCGCTTCACTACGCCACTAACTTCCCTACTGTAGGCTCCTCGTCATCACTAGCATCCTCTAATGGAGGCGCATCAAACCTCTTTACTATTCCCCTCAGTCTCATAACCACCACATCACGCAAACATAACACGCCTATTCAGACATTGACTAGCAATAAAGGCCTCTGCCTTGGGATTTAAAACATCTAATGTCAGATTTTCTAGGAGTAGAAGAATCAGGTTTACCTTGGGTTTCCAGGGGTAGAACCCTTGCCCTGCTCTCCTTTTGGATTGGTGGTAGGGCTTTCTTCCTTTTTCCATTGTTAGTCTTTCCCAAATGGGTGAACCACCCTTGTTTTAAAACCGTGCAGTACTACTACCTTTCCCCTTGTGTTGGTTGTCAACCTTTATAGCCATATGAACCATATCTTCCAATTCTACATAATGCTGGGAATTCTATACATTTTGAATTTTCTATTCAAAACCAAAAAGAAACCTGGCCATGGTAGCCTCTCTACCTCCTCTACATTTGCCCTAATCATAGTAACCTACAACGATTTATATCCCATAACTTTGACTAATATCAATGTTCCAAGAAGACAAAGGTGACATGCACAACACTCTTTAGAGGAATTCATTCACTAAATGCTAAAATACTATGTAATGTGCAATCATGATTTCAAATTTGGATTATCAAGCAAAAAGAAAAAAAAATAGGGGAAAAATTTTGAATGACTCATACAATTCACATAACCCATATCAAATTTCTTTAGTATCCCCCTTTCCCCCCACTTAGATTGAGACATTGTCCCCAAAGTCTTTATCATTCAAGAACGTAATAGAAATAAAGAGATAAAAAGAAAAATAAAAAAAAAAGAAACCCAAATTTTTCCCGGAAAAAATGAAGGACCCAATTTTCATACTAGCAGAA
>JBBMOL010000953.1:0-56670 GCA_037954665.1 Laguncularia racemosa | reverse complement strand
TTAATCTATTGGAAATTGCATCTTCAATTTTTTTAGTCAAGTTAAGGATTTTGGCTAAAGTATTAAATTAACAAGCTCTTAGGTGCCTTCTCTAGCTACAAATACTGATAGTAATTTAATACCTACCTACCTACCTGTATATATAATCGAAAGTTATATAGAGTGAAAGAGTGAATAAATATGACACATGAAAATTATCAAAAACATAAAAGAAAAATCTTTAAAAAAAAAAACTAAATACATATTCCTTGAGAATGTTGATACACACAAAATTGAAATTAAGTATTTAAACTCTAAGATCTTTATAAAATGGTCCTTTAAGATGGTATTTTACTATTTTTCCATTGAAAAAAAATGGTAAAAAAAATGCTAAAATAAAAAAGCATGTAAAATCAAGGCAACGTGTTCATATAAAGGCCTAGTAGCACCTTATTTTAAATATTTAGAGATCAAAACACTTAATTGAACCAAATGGACTGAGTAGATGTGAAGTAAATATAAAGGGTACATTTATAATTTAACCTATGAAAATATTGACATGAAACTATATTGAGGGAAATTTTTCAAGTGTTAACTTTCTCTATGGGTATAAGTATAGTATTTCAGAAATTCAAGATCTTTCTATAAATTTATAGTTTTTAGGATACGTTTGTAATTTATTTTAACTATTTATGGTGAATTACTAATACATCTTCTTATGTTTATTCAATGACCACTTAATCTCCTATTTTGAAATTGATTATTCAGATACCCAAATCCTTTTTCTTTTTTTCTTGTTAAGTAATTTCCTTGTCTTTGAAAGCGTGCTTAAACTCTTATCTTACTTTGTCCTTAAATAAAATAATAAAAAAATATTAAAATTTAAAAATATGTAAAAATAAGGGTTAACATGATTATAGAGTTTAAATGCACTTTTCAAAATGATTTGTTGGGGCAGGAGGGGTGAACTTAAAGATAATGAGTTAATTACACATGAATTATATATATGCAGTATATCTGCACTTTACCCCATACTTATTGTCACCTCAATGCACGTCATCAAACATTACGCATACACAACATATATAGATAAAGAAAGATGTCAAAGAACTAGTGACACAAAGTTTGTTTCCTGTTTAACGGATCCATCATTAAGAAGACTGCAAACGGAAGTGCTTTTGAACCCCCCCAAAGAAGAAGAAGAGAGAGTAGCTATAGTTTTACGGCAATCCTATAGAGTTTGATGCAAAATAATATTGAATGTTTTCAATGATTTATCTGAGATGGGACATAGCGAGCAAGTGTAAAAGATATTTGTCTGTTATAGATAGCATATCTCTATTTGTCAACATTTTTTTTTTTTTTTTTACTTTCATTTCTGGCCATTTTTTGGCCACATTGAGAAATAAAATCTAAATGTATTATCAAGAAAAATGTTTTCTTCATTTTCATGTTTTAGTAAATCTATCAAGAAATTGTTTTGTAAGCATAAATAAATTTGAAGCCGTAGGTTTTCATTCTAACAGAAAACCCTATTCAGTAAGTCTTAATAAAAAACAAATTCAAAAATCTCCACGAGGTCAATAGAAAGTCGACCTATTACATTATTATTGAAGTGTTTATACATATAATTAATTACGTGCGTAGGAAAGCATGATATACAGGACTCACTCCAAATATAATATAAGTTTAAATAAGTAGATAAAATATTAATAAAAATGAATTCATCTTAGGAGTAACATTCATAATATGTTAAAAACTCTGCTTTGTTTTCTATGCTAATTTATATATATATATATATTATATTTTTAATTATTGTTGTCAACATGCATTCAAATAGGAGATTAGAGCTCGTGGGTTACGATCAGCGGCTCCACGGACGAAGTAGGGAAGGCTGTCGCATTTCAGTTGGCAACAAAAGGCCGACCAAACTTGGTGCTACCTCCAATAAGTATGGTGCATTGGTGCTCAAACAATTGAAGTATTAATCATCGTCATTGCAAAGTCTAGCGGAAAGAAATTAGCTATTGCCATGTAGAGAGAAAAACTGAAAAACAAAAAAAATAAAATAAAAAGAAAAGGACTTGATGCCGGTTAATTAATTAATAATGTGGGAATGACCTACGACCGTGGAGTGTACACTTCCACGAAATTGAAATGGGGATGACAAAAAGTGACATAAAGGTGAACATAGGTGCCTCCATAAATGACGAAGAAGGCAAAAGGGGGACTACTGTCCATGATGGCTCCAGCTATTCTTCCACCCCCGTCGTATACCCTCTACATCCCGTATTGTGTCTCTATATGACGGTGCAAAAGCATGTTAAAAGTTCGCTCTCCTCATCTAACAACCTACTTCGGGACGATGTGGATGACTTTTAATGATTTACCTTCCACTTTCCTCACTTCCATTATTACACATCAACTTTTGATTGGTATACAATACTTTTATCAAATATATTAACTTCAATAATATAATTAAAATAAAAAATGAGAAAAATATCATTAAAAAAAAGAAGAAAAAACTTTGGTATTAGCCACTGTGACCACCACGAAACAATTAGTGGATTGTAATCCATGATAATTGGCGCCATCCACTTTTGTTAGTATATGGTGCAGCTCACCTAGAGCAAAGGTTAGCACTTACCACCCTAAACAATCAAAATCTCTTCCCTTAATATGACTCTAGTAATTTATGTGAACTTTTTGCTCCTCTAAGTAGTGTTTACCATCCTAAAAAAATAAAAATGGCTAGTGATAGGTGGTGACCATCACCCTAAGTGAGTCATGTCACCCATCACCATAGCTTAGTAATTTGACTAGAATCCTTTGAATTAGGTTTTAAGCACAATTAAACGGTGGTGACACAAGGGGAATTTGGGCTAATGAGAAATTGGAGAAAATATATATGTTTTATTCGTTTTTATATATTAATGTGCAAAAAAATAAAATAAAAGACATGGTTGATTCAAACAACCTGATATCACTTATAATTCATTGGAATCGAACTAGGATACTTAAATCTAAGGATTGATATGACTCACGAGTTTCTAGAAGTAATAGGGGATGCTCACTACAATCATGTGAAGATTGACAAGAACATTGTTCACCATAATCTTAATGCAAGATTGATATGAATGAAAAACTAAGAGGATAAACCTTCAATCATATGTTTAAAAATGAAGTCTCGTGTTCACAAATGACATACATAGCCCTCTAATAATGTTTAAGGCATTACGGGGGGGGGAGGGGGGCAAAAAAAAAAAAAAGGAAAAAACAATTCGTAAAATAAAAACACAAAATTAAAAAATTGGTTTAAAATACATTATCATCTAATGGTAAGTTTTTACCTTTAAAGTAACCAGGACATTTTTGATCAACAACTTTGTTCTTGTTTGAATGTTTTCTTTTAAATTTCCAAATTACATATGATCTCCCAGCCAGAGGGTAAACTCCAGGTGGAAGTAGCTTAATTATGTCACAAAGAACTAAGGAAAAGGTGGAAATTTTCAAAAATTTCGGGGGGAAATTTAGACTTTTAAAAAAAATGGAGTATTTACCCAGATAACCTAAGTTTCCCCTTTTCACCCCTCACAGCAAAAAAACAGACAAAGGAGTGGCCTCTTGAAACAAACCAAAGACGAAAAAAGGGAAAAAGGGGCGCGCCCAAATTTCCCAAAGAAGGAGGAAAAAGGTTTTTTTCAAGAATTTTCGCGAGATGGATAATCTAATATAGTTACTCACTTTGTTCATCTAGAACTCAAAATTTTTGGAGAGGAGGACGGGGGAACGGGGTCAACGACTCAAGGATATGATTTGTGGAATTTTAAAAGGTAAAATCTAATTCGTGTAATTTATTTGTAATTAATGTTTTAGAGTTTTCTTAATTTAAGGTAGAGAGAATTGGGTTAAGGGAAATTGGAATAAAAGAATTAAGAGTTCAGGGAGTTTGCCAAGGGTAACATTCCCTTCCAACACGGTCGGTTTAGACTGTTTTGGGTTTTAAGGTCACACCAAGAGATACAGGGCCCTCCTAACACGGTTTTTTAAGTGTGCTAGATGTGTTAGCTCAAAATTAAGGACCTATAGTGGCAGATCCTAAGGGCATCCCCTGTCCATGTGACGTTGTCCTTAGTGGAGTCATGCTTGGAAATCTATAGGCTGAAAGTTTGTTAGGAGGTCTAAGTGGCTAGGGTGTGGCCCCAGAAGCAGTTTCATCACCAAATCATGTTTCCCGTGTGTTAAGTTTAAAGGAGGGGGATGAGTACCCCGTTGTTTTTATGGACATAAATTTATAATGAAATTTTTTGTCTTTGTTTAATTAATGATGTGTGTGAACTTGTTCGTGTTTATTCATGATGTGTTTTGTGTTATACATACTGGGTTAGCTATCCCTTCGGGAAAATTTTTAATGGGGTTTTGAGGGAGGAAAAACCTAGAAGATAACTCGAGTTTAAGTGAACCCTGAGAGGGGAAGTAAAGATTACCTTACTTTATGGGGTTAGGATTTTAAGAATTTTTATTATTAGATTTAGTAGACTTATCTTTTGGGAAGAAAAGTTTTTTTAGGCCAAAGACTTCCACTCGTTAAATGCTTGTATAGCTTAGAAATTATTTGAAATTTTTAGGATGTATAAAAATTTTTATTAAGATTTAAGGTTAAAAAATATTACAGTTAATTAGGGACTTAATGTTCTTTTGAATAAACCGTTTAAAAGACAAAACACAACTCAGGTTTTGGGATGTACAATTTTTAAGTTTGATTTCTTACAAGGGATCAAGAGATTTATTTTTAAAAAAAATCTAGCAAAAATTAAAAGGGGTTTGTGCAATCCTGAGATGGATAACAAAAATCTTTCAAATTATGGTAAAAAATAAAAGGAATTAAATGGTGAAAGTAATGTGATTCCAAAGGTTTTTTTAAAGAAGGGATTATATTTAAATCAAATGGAATGGGAATTAGTAGATTAAAGAACTATTAGTTCAATAAAAGAATTCATAGTCAAAAAATCAAATGGAATTGATAAAAATTAGTTAATTTGTTATTAGTTCTTGGGGATTCAATATCAAATTGCTTTGTGATAATTTTTGTTTAAAACTTATTTTTTATTGTTTAAATTTTTTAAATTAGATATAATAAAAAGGTAATTACTTGTAATCATAGTCTTTGTGGAAACGACACTCAATATTATTCCCCTAAATTATGAATTGATTGGTTATACTTTTTTTGGGCTAAAAAGTAAGATAGGCTAAAAATCATAGACAAACCTAGACAAAGGGGAGTCCCCTTTTTAGCGGTGGTATGATTGCAAAATAAACTTTACATGCAAAATTACTTTCCCTTTTTTTTTACCTTCATTTTTATTACCTATATTAACCTAAAAAATATTACAAAACTTTTTAATCAAGTATTTTTGCGCTTTTTGTTGCACATAACAATCCACCCCCGTATGTCCCCTAATTATGACAATTTTAATAAAGTGAACCCCTTTTGGCACTAGCCTTTTGCCCATTCCTAGTTAACCCCATTACAACACCTTCAAAAAAAATCCCCAAAGGGCAAAAAAAATAAAAAAATAAATAAAAAAAATATTAATTAAAAATTTAAAGGGAATTTAAATTTAAATGAAATTACAAGGTAAAAAAATTTTGAAAGTGTAACATGATATTACTTTTGGGATAAGTAAAAGAAACTTTGTAGAGGTTAATATTTTTAAAATCAATTATCTAAATTTCCCCCAATATAAAAAGTGAAGGAAGGGTACAAAGGGTAATTAGCGTTAATAAAATTTAGTGCTAATAAGAGTTAATTTTAAGGGAAAATACTTTCAAAAAATTTCATTTTTTTTTCCTTCATTTTCTTTCTCTTTCATTCAATCTTTCATAACCATCAAAACTCTCTTATCTTCTCTTGTTTTCACCCTCTCTCTTCCTCTTGTCTCCTTCTGTTTTTCTACTCAAACTATCTAAAATCAATATTCCCTTTCTTACCTATATACAATCATTGAAGGGAAATTAAACTCAATTCATGTGAAATTAAGGGTTATTTAGGTAGTAATTGATTTGAATTAAGTTGAATATTTATTTCGGAGCTAATTGGTCTTGTCAAGTTAAAAATTGAATTATTTTTGGAATTAAATAAGAAGTTGGGAAATAAGTGGTGAGTCCCCTTACAAGCTTAGCAAAATTTAGTGGTAAGAGTTTGAATTTTAATAAATTTTAGTATACTAGTTAGAAACTTTCTTTTTAGGTCAGAATGTTAATTTAGGCATTTAATTATATTTTGCAAAGTGGAAAGTCCTTTGGAGTGTTAGATCTTAAGTGGTGCTAATGCTATTTGAGATTAAGAAAAATTTTTAGAGTATCACTCAAAATTTTTAAAGATTTATAAAAAAGTTTAAAGGGTAATTTTTTTTTTTGAAGGTGAATTTAGAGTTGGAAGAGAATCTTTTAAAGTTCAAGTGATATTGAAAGATTATAGAAGTTAAGCAGCAAAGCAAGTGTTTAATTACTTATTTAATTTAATGTTTGGTGTGTGAATGATGAATTGAAGTGGAATTAGGTATGGATGCATATATGTACAGTGTGGATTTATGCTTGTATTTGAGAAATGTTTGATTTAGTGAATTTTTTATATTTTAGTGTTAATTAAATAAGTGGTTGAGGTTGTAATAGAAGGGAGGAAGTACAATTTTAGCCTTAACATTTACCTACTTTTTTACTTGAGTCTCACCTTTTTTTCTTCTATTTTTGTTATGGAAGAGCCACTATCTAAGTTCAGGCGGAATCAAAAAGAAAGTAAGTGGCTAAAGTGAAGTTCAAAGGGATTCAAGTCAATAGCTACCTCAGGACTAATCACAAGATCCGAGTAGAAGCTGCAAAAATCTAATTTCTCATGTACAAGGTTTGGTAAACATCACAAGTGAGAAGCTTAAAGGAACCCAAAGCTTCAGGGCAAGGGATGATAAAAGGGAATTTTAATGTGATGGAAATCAAGTGGGAAAAACCAGTCCAGGATAAAGGGCTGCCGGCTTTGAAGCGGCTTTGAAAGGAGCTCCAAACCTGCAACTGTACGCCACCAAGAACGTCGCGGCCTTTACATATACGCTGCCGGCCTTGACAGCCGGCCATCTTTTAATTACATTGTATTTTTCCTTATTCCGTGAATTATGATGTGTTGCTTAGGCTTTCTTCCTATTTATACCGAGAAAAGGGACGATGAAAAGGGAGTTTTTTGTCATCTTTGAAATACCAGAAAAGCTTGTTGCTTCAAATTCCTTGCGTTCTTGATTGAATGCATTCTAAGAAACTTTTAGGAGAGAGTGATCGATCTTTCCTATAGAGAGTTTCAAGGTTGGCTTGCTTAGTTCTAGCTTGTTCATCGATCCGTCTAAGAAAACCTAAATCTAAACCTATCTTAGGGTTTGATTCCAATTAGATCCGTGGGTTTTCTTGTTGTTGTTATGGGGGTCCGTAATAGCCAAAGGGGTTCTCAAGCGCAACTGCGGTGGTTTCCGGTATCATTTGGTATCAGAGTTTGGCTCTAGATCAGGTTATATCTTTCATTGATCTTTGTTGGACTTTTAATTTTATCTTCATTTAATATATAAGTTGTGTTCTTTACATGTTTTTATTGTGTTTCTCTCTTTCAATTTGTGACCTTTCCATCATTCTAGGGTTTGTCCATCAAAGAGAAAAGAAAAGAAATTCGTTTTAAAAAAAAAAAAGAAGATATATATATATTGATTGGTTAATAGGGTTCTTGAATTTGTGGTTTTGTTGGTTTCCTAACTTTTTGAAAACACCAAATACTCTAGAATTATAGTGTAAATTCATCAAGGGATATTGGGAAACACAATTGTGTTGTGTCATATACTTCTCTTTTGATTTTTTTCTAGGTGTGATTTGATTAACGAACATCGAGGAGCAAGCCTGAGAGGTGTGAGGAAACCCCTGTGAGACCTGATTTGATTGTGTGACACACGAGAGTACAACCTCATCATTTGAGTGAAAAACACGAGAGGGAGTGTTTGTTGGGAAAAACAAAAATTTTTTAATTTAAAAGTTTATTAGTTTTGCAGGTTTAAGTTTGTCTGGTAAAGGTGTTGGTGTGAGTAAGGAGGAGAGAACTGTGGATGAGAAACTATTGAAGGAGGCTCAACTATCAGAGTTCAGGCGTATGGACTCAAGCATTGATGAGATGAGAGAGTCTATGGAGCAAATGAACTTGAGGTTATAGGAAGTTGAAATAGGGAGTCTAGTGCTAGAGAAGGGCATAAGAGGAGGTAGGATTCCTATTCCACAAACAGCTGATGATAGTGACTATCTAGACGAGGAGTATGAAGATTGTACAGTTTGGTGTCAATAGGGCCAAAGAGGTGGTAGAGGAATAGGAAGAGGAGTAGGAGCTGGTAGAGGAAGAGGAAGAACACATGAGTGTTACATGCGGGGTAGAAGTAGGGGGAATGATGATTATGTAGATCGAGGATTGGGTGGAATTAAACTGAACTTCCATTTTTATGGTAGTTGATCCAGAGCTTATTTGCAGTGGTAAAAGAAGGGTAAAGCTGATTTTGATTCACCAAGTGTGAGGAGAGAAAGTGAAGTTGGCTGTAACCCAGTTTCAAGATTATGCTATCTCTTGGTGGGATCAACTAGTGAACCCAGCAGAAGGAGGAACATGGAGTATCCTATAGATAGCTGGCATGATCTTAAGGCTGTGATGAAAAAGGATTTGTTCCCAAGGTACTATCATAGGGAACTCATGCAAAGGTTGTAAATGTTGAGACAAGGTAGTAGGAGTGTGGAGGACTACTACAAAGAGTGGAGATGATCATGACCAGGACTGATGTAGATGGGGAAAAGAGGGGCCCCCATGGTACGATTCTTGGGTGGTTTAAACAAAGAAAATTGCTGATGGGGTGAATTGAACTTATGTGGAGTTGGAGGATATGGTGCATCTAGCTATCAAAATTAAGAGACAACTCCAGGGTAGAGGCCCGTACAGGTATGTTTCCAAACCTTCTTCCAATTCTCTTTTTGGATGGAAAGGTTATGGAAAGTCTTATTTTAAGGGAAAAGTAACCCTACTACTAATGTTGCAAAGGGGAAGATAGTTAGGGTTTCACCTGAGAAACCTAAGGAGGCTAAACCCAAAGGGCAGGAATAGGATATTAAATGCTGAAGTGTCAGGGTGTAGGTCACATTAGAAGGATTGCCCTAATAAGAGAACAATGGTGATAAAAAATGGAGAAATTGTGATAGATGATGAGGAGATGAAAACGAGAGTGCAGATGATGACATCCCTGAGCGGGAGGCTTGTAGTGATGCTGGTAGTGTTGAGGAGGCTGTGAGAGGTGACCTATTTGTAGCTAGGCGTGCACTGATTTCCCTAGCTAAAGGGGGATGGTCTTGAGGAACAGAGAGGAATCTGTTTCATACTAGTCCATGTCCAGGAAAGGCATGTAGTGTGACTATTGATGGAGGGAGTTGTACTAATGTGGTGAGTACACTCTTGGTTAACAGGTTGGGATTCCCTATATACCACATCCAAGGCCATACAAACTTTAGTGGCTTAGTGATTGTGGAGAGATTAAGGTGAACAGGCAAGTCCTCATTTCTTTTTCCATTGGCAAATACTGTGATGAGGTGCTCTGTGATGTTGTTCCTATGCATGCTGGTGACATCTTGTTAGGTAGACCTTGGCAGTTTGATAGGAAAACCTTTCATGATGGATAAACTCAACAAGTACTCTTTTACTAAGGATGGCAGAAAACCATTTTGGCACCACTGTCCTCTAAAGAAGTGTATGAGGACCAATGTAAATTGGGAGGTGGGTGGGGGCCCCGAAAGCAAAGAGAAGGAAGAGAAAGAGCATTAAAGGAGAGAAAAAAAGAGAAAAATTGAAAGGTGGAAAATGAAAGAGTGAAAAAAAGGGGGGTGAAAACAAGACAACAATGGGCCCCGGGAGAAAAAGAGAAAAAATGTGAGTTGATTGCTAGGTCCGTGAGGTTGGGGAATGCTTTGGTCCCGTGACCTATAGTCTTCTAACAAAGGGCTTGCTTGGCACAAATGCAAAAACCCTTTTTTCCCTGTGGTTTTGATTGTTGCAGGTTTTTGGGATGTTTTTCCAAAGGAGTTGCCCAGGGATTCCCCCGTCGGGGGGATAGAGATAGATTATTATTTTGGGAGTGATACCCCCCGCCCTGAATGATTTCCCATGAAGTAAGGGCCCAAAAAAAGTTAAAGTTGGGGGAAAAAGGGGTAGTGGAAAAGGTTTTGTTCAGTTTGTGTTCTAGTCCCAAAGAGGGGGCTTGGAGGTGTGTGAAAAGAGACCCACAAAAAAAATCCGTAAAGTATCGCCCTATTCCTGGGTTAGATAAATTGTTGTGAATTGTATGGTTCTTGTTTTTACAAAAATTGTTGAAATTGGGTTATTTTAGTATGATAAAAGTAGGAGAGAAGGGAAAAAATGATAAAGAAAAATTTGGTTTGTATAAAGGGCTTTTATTTTTGGTTTATAAGCACCTACACTTTTATGGTGATGAATCTGTGTGCAGAGTCGGTAAATTTTTTGTGGTTTTTTTAGATACTTATTTACTCTGTCCCTGGAGATATTTTAGATGTGAGTTTGGTGTTAAACAAAATGGGGGAAAACTGTTTGAAAAACTTAAAAAGGTGTTTCTGCGAATGGGGTTAATTTTTAGGATTTATGTTTTAGTAAAGGAGTAGAGGTTAAGAAGGAAGGGAAAGAAAAAGGGTGGCCTAGCCTAAATGCTAGTGGCGGGAGTTTTCATGGTTTGTTGGTTTATAGGAGGTTTTTGAGTTTTTAGCAATGGATTTGAATGAATTGTGAAAAAAAATTTTAGTTTTCTTGGGGGATGCACAAGAACTGTTTAATGAACAAAGAAAAAATTTGTTTTGCACCTTTGTTTGTTTCCTGTTTTTTATAAAATTTTTGGATTAAAGTGTGACTGTGGATGGGATTGGAGTTGTATTGAGTAGGATAAACCACAAGATTTCAAGAAAAATTGAGTGGGGCAGATTTTGGACCCCCCTATGAAAGGAGCTGTATGCCCTTTGTACCCCCTAGATTGGAACATTCTATAGCCAAAGAGTTTTTTTTTAAAACACGACCCAAAGCCTGAAAAAATCTAAAAGGCCAAGATAAGTTAAAGGGACATGAAATGGGGGAATTCATTGAGACCTTCCCCATGTGATTTGGTACAAGCAAGGGAAGGAGAATTGTTGGTGGCTGTCAAGAAGGTCATTTCTTAATCTTTGAATTTTGTTAGGATTTGGTTGGGAAAAGGGGTGTAAAATGATTTGTTTTTCTGGATTTTTTTTGCTTTTATTGGGGGTGGGGGAATTGATTTGTTCTTTAGAGAGGTATGCGTCTGCATGGCATACCTAGGAGCATTGTTAGTGTTTGGGGAATGCAAAATTTTTTAGTCGTTTTTAGAGAGTTTTAACGGGGAAAGTTGGGAACTAAACTAATGTTTTCGATCCCTTTTCCACCCAAAAACTGATGGGCAAACTGAGGGGGTTTTAACCCAAGATTTTTAATTCATTTGTTGAGGGCAATCATAGAGAAGAACATTAGGACTTGGGAAAGATTCCCTTTCCATTTTGGAGTTTGCTAAAATTAAGGCTGAACAAACACTATCATTGTTCACCATTTGAGTTTGGGGTTTTGGGTTTTTTCCACTGACTCCTATTGATTTTTTCCCCTTGCCCCCTGTAAACACCCCATTTTGCCCTGGAATGAGTAATAATCAATAATAACGTTTTTTAAATTTTTTTTCCAAATTTTTTCCCCAAATTTTTTTTTAATTTGGGAAAAAAATTTTAAAGGAAAATTTAAAAAAATAAAAATAAATAGGAAAACACATAATTTTTAAAAAATTTTTCGAAATAGTAATAAAAAGGGGGATAAATAATTTTTAAAATTTTTAAAATTTTAAAAAAAATACAAAAAAAAAAAAAAAATCGCATTGCATTTTGCAATTTGCGATATAAAAAAAAATCGAGAAATTGGGCTAGCTCAGCTGGTTCATGCGTGCGCATGGGGGAAAAGTGTGGGGCTGGAGGTCCGGTTCAAATCTTCCCCCCGACATTCGATGAAATTTTTTTTAAATTTTTCCCTGGAGTTCCCACGTGGCAGCGTCCGATTGGCCGAAGGAAGTCACGCGTGCCGCTGATGGCCCTTCTTCACCCCCAGACGCGGGGGGGGGGGGGGAAGCCGAACAACCCCCGACAAAGGTGGAATCGATCTTTTTTTTTTAAAAATCTTCTAATTACTGCCCAAAAATAGAGCCGAATCCATAAAATAAATCAAAGAAAAACAAGAAAATCAACATCAAATCCCCGGGGTTTAAAATCAAATCTAAAAACGGAAGAAATTCGAATTTATCCAAATGGGCCCGTTTGAGCTTATCCAAGAGGGTTTCCGGACCCCTTTAAAAAATTTGAGGAGGAAGGGAGGAAGCGGGAGACAGACAGAATTGAAGAAAGTGAGAAAAGATTTGCAAATCGGAGAGCATCGGAGAAGGACCCAAAACCGCACCACCGACCGGCGTTGAACTACCACCAGGAGGCGATCTAGGAGTGAACCACCGCCACCTTTGGATTCAGCACCCCGAGAAGCTAGGATTCGAACCTCACCCACTGCAAAAGGCCGCAAACATCGTGACCCGAGAAACCCCCCCGCCGCCGTGTCTGACTGATCCGACCCGACCCGCGCACCAAACCCGGGATCCAATAAGTCGGTTTTTTTCGGATTTTTTTTTTTTTAATTTAATTTACTTATTTTTTTTTTTTTTTTTATTTATTTCGAATTGATTTATTATTTGTTATTTATTATTTGTAATTTATTTAGCTATTTATTTATTTTTTTTTAATAAATGGGAAAAAATATAAAAATTTAGATTTTTCTAGAATTTAAAAATTAGAAAAATAATAAATAAAAAAAAAAGAAAATAAAAAAAAATAAATAATAAAAAGTAAAAAAAGTAAAAAAAAATTATGAAAAAAAAATAATAAAATTTTAGATTTTAAAATAGGTTTAGATAAGACTTAGGATAAAATTCCTAACATAAAAATCATAAAAACCAAAAAATCATAAAAAAAATCATAAAAAATCAAAAAAATCATAAAAAATTCATAACAATTAAAAAAAATTCAAAAAAAAAATTTTGGCTTTTTAGAAAAAACCATTTTCTCAAAAAAACACAAATTAATTTTTTTCTCTAAAAATCTTTTAAAAAAAATCAAAAAAAAGCTTAGGTTTAGAAATTTTTGAAAAAAAACCCCCAAAAAAGATAAAAACATAAAACGAAAGAGATTTTAAAAAATTTAAAAATTTTCAAACAAACTTAAAGTTTTCAGAAAACGAATTACGGCTTGTTTGATCCTGAGTAGCGGGGGCGTAGGCACCCATCCGGGGGAAAACACATAAAATAAATGAAAAATCCTTTTCTTATAATAATTCCCAAAAAATAATAAAATAACAAGGAAAATAAAAAACACATTTCAAAGAGGAACAATTTTTAAAGGGGATTAGGTGGGAACCCCTAAAGGTTTTAATAGATTAAACCTCCGGACTTAGAAACTCCGGTTTTTTTCCCTTTTTCCCCCTTTTTACAAAAATGGGAAGAGGAGAAAAAAAGACGACTAGTGGTCCAAATTAAGACTAATCCGCTCCCTTTTAAATCTTAATTCAAAATTTCCCCCAAAAAAAAGTTGGGTGGGGACTCCAAAAATCAAACGAAATTCCTAACTCAATTTGAGGATCTACTTAGTGACAAAGGGTTCCCAGTTTAGATCGGATTAGGAATGGGGAAAAGCCAAAAAAAAAAAAAAAAAAGATCACACCACCTAACAAGTTTGTGAGTTTTGATGCTGATTCTAAAAGGGGGGAAATTTTTTGAAAAAAAGCTACATGCACAGGGAAAGAGTAAAGGGTTGAGAAACAAAATGACAAGGTAGCTTTTTGGGTGAAAAAAGGGGAGGAGACCCATGAAATTTTTTAGCCTGGAGATTGGGGTTTTGGGGGCAAATTTTTTCAAGGAAGGTTTTTTTTTTTCAGAGGAAAACCAAGTTAACCTTAGGGGGAAATGCCCATTTCAGATATTGAGAGAATCGATGACAAAGCCTACAGAGTTTTACTTACCAGGTGAGTATAATGTTAGTGCCACTTTTTAAAGTCGTGACCGGGGTCCTTTTGATGTAGGTGATGCTTTTGATTCGAGGGGCAAATCCTTTTGAGGAAAGGGGGAATGTTATGGAAGAGCCACTGCCCCCAAATTCAAAAAGGGTTAATCAAAAAGAAAGTCAAGTGGCCGAAGCTGAAGTTCAAAGGGATTTAAGTCCAATAAGCCTACCCAAGGACTAATCACAAATCCCGAGCTAAAAGCTGCAACGAAAAACCAAATTTTTTTCATGTAAAAAGGGTTTTGGGAAACATCACAAGTGGAAGCCCTTAAAGGGGGAAACCCAAAGCTTTGGGGGAAGGATGATCAAAGGGGGAAATTAATGTGATGGAAATCAAGTGGGAAAAAACTAAATCCCCGGATCAAGGTTGCCGGTTTTTAAAGGAGCTCCAAACCTGCAACTGTACGCCACCAAGAACCCGCCCACCTTTACATATACGCCTTTGGCCTTGACCGGCCTTGACAACCGGGGCCCCCCCTTTTTAAATTTCGTTTTAAATTTTTTTTTATTCCCCTGAAATTTTATGGGGTTGCCAGGGGTCTTCCTATTTATACCGAGATAAGAGATGTAAAGGGGGGTTTTTTTTTCATCTTTGAAATACCAGAAAAGCTTTTTCCCCTTCAATTTCCTTGCGTTCTTGATTGAATGCATTTAAGAACTTTCAGGAGAGAGTTGATCGATCTTTTCCTTGGAGATTTTCGGGGTTAGGGCTTGCTTAGTTCTACTTGTTCACGTCCGCTAAGAAAACCTAAACTAAACATCTTAGGGTTTTGACCAATTAATCCGTGGTTTTCTTTTTGTTGTTGTGGGGCCGAATACCCAAAAGGGGGTTTTAAGCACAACTCGGGGTTTCCCGGGGATCAATTTTAGTCGTCAACATTTTTAAAATTCTATAAAAGTAGGACTTCTATTAAATATGTTAATTTTTATTCATATTAAGCATATTGGGCTTCCAATTGCTTAGTTTATTGCCCAAATAATAAGGGTACACACAAATTTTTTGACCTTTTTTCTTAATTTAATTTTATTTCTACATTTTTTTTTATGCAATTTTTTAAATTATTTAATATTTTTTCTATTATATTAAAAATAAATATATTTAATATTATCATTTTGTTAATCTATTTAATTTTAGACCAAATTAAATTAATATTTTTACGGTTTGAGGAAAATTTAACACATTTAATGGCCTTTTTTCTTTGAGGTTTGAAATAATGAAGACTCAAAAAAAGGAAAAAAGGTTATGAGTCAAATAAAAAAGTAAATAAATTAAATGATTAAAATTGTACTTTTCCCAAGTTGAAGTTAATGAATGTTTCCAATTTTAAGTTGAGATTATAAAGAAAAATTTGTTAATCGTGGTTTTAATTGTGCGTTTTGAGTGTGCTTTGTTAATTTGGAGAAATGTTGTTAAGAAATATGTTAATTGATGTTTTTATAAAAATAATTTTAATTAAAATGTTTTATTGAAAGAAAATTTGAAGTTTTTAGATTGATTCATGTTATGGCCAAATGACCAATGTAAAAGGGTTTTTGGGGAAAATGAAAAAAAATGTTTTGATGATTGGGAATAAACACAATTGGTGAAATTTGATTTGAGAATAAAAAGTATAGGATTGGAATGATGATAATTGTGAAGAAATGAATAAGAAATGGATGAGTTAAATTTTTAATTCATTTATGAAAATGATAGGAAATATCATTTTATAATTTGATGCTAAAATGAAGTTTAAGTGCTGATTTGGAAGGAGGAAGAGATTTAGAAAATTTTAGCTTTTGTTTGAAGTGATTCTAAGTTCAAATGAGTTAATACAGTGTTTTAAAATTTCAATTCTTAATTGAAATTTGACAGTAGCTAAACGATATTTAACTTGGGAAAAAATCTAAAAGATTTTGATGAAATTGATGAGTGATGAAATTTGGAATTAAATGACTTTTTGTTTGACATGATTTGGACTTGAAATGAGTGAGTTATGCTTGTATTAGTAAGGCTTGTGCATGAAATTGAAATATGAAATTTTGTTAATGAATGCTAAATTGTAGCTAATTTAAGGAAGTTTAAATGTTGAGTAATGTGAATGATAAATGTGGAAATTTTTTCAATTTAATATTCATCGCATGTTTCATGCATAATGGTGATTAACTCATTAATGGCAATTGTTTAAGTGAGTTGACTCACTAAATTACATTTAAATGCCTTGAACGGTTCTTGTGTTTTTCATGATATTTAAACTACTCTTTATGAAATTCAAGCTTAATCAAAATTCTTTAACTAAAATCATCAAAACGTATTTTTTAGATGAGGTTTAAGATAATTACTTTTCTACATAAAGTTTATTCCAATATTAGATTTCCACAAAGTGTTTTATCAAATCAAACCAATTTTACCCAACAAGTGATTAAAGTTTAGATCAAGAGTTTCAAAAAATATCTTTTATCTTATGACAATTGATTAAAGTTAAAATTTTTATGACTAAATTAGAAAGTGGGCTTAAATTATAATATTAGGCTTAAAAACAAAAACACTAATAAACATTGAGCCTTTAATGATAATTTACTAGAAATAATAAAGAGGAAATAAGGCTATCCCTTTAAGAGGACCAAACCAGTCCAATTCCACTTCACTTAAATTGAATCGGTTCCCTCCTGACCGATTCACCTAGACCATCCAAACACAAAGACTATTAAAAATGAAAACAAAAATTAAAATAAAATATATTAAGATTGAACCCTTAAAAGATTAACCGAATCCAATTATCCCTAATTGGTTTTAATCTTATCTTGAATCGGTTCATAACCTTTGAATTGGTTCAATTAACTAGCCAATTCATTAATTAATTAACGAAATATAAAAATTAATAATCAAACTAAAATAGTAGACTTATCTAAAACCCTTTACATAAGTCTACTACTCTAAATGAGTTTACACTTAGTTACATACTGAGTTGACACCCATGAGCCTAATGAGTAGTTAAATATAATTGAATCACTAATTATGTTAATTAAATTAATTAAACACTAATAGTAATCAATTAATTATGTTCTACTTGCATATTATCTTTTTAATCATGTTTTGAGAATCAACTAATCGGGAAGATCATCTTATCGATTTACTTTTTTACGTATGGAATAGTTTGTATACTACGTGCTAGAATTAGGAAAAAGTAAACTGAACTTAAACTTGGCCTAAGTTTTTGTAATTCTAATTGTGTGTAGTTACTCAAACTAAAGGACAACACCCTTGGACTAAGTTCTAGGCTACAGTTTAAAATGCTAAGATCATATGGCAATCAAGCACCTAGGGCCAAAAGTGTGTGATGGGTAATAAATGGGGCAAATGCTCGCACAAAAGTGGTTATGCAAATGGAAGGATGTCCACCAAACACTATATGTGTTATGGGATATATAAGGGGTTTGGGAAAAGACTGTCACCGTAGTGGCAAGCCTAGCATTTGGAGCGAACACTTAGATGAGATTATTTTATATCAATTGATGGTTTAGTTTTGGCTATGATTTCAATCACAATATTTGGACATGTCAGGATAAGTCCTTAACACCTATCAAGTAAGTAAAATCCCTTTCGTTCTCAAGAGTGTCTAAAGTCATAAGGACTTCCGGCTACTTGTTTTACTTTAATTTATATAACTTGATGGATCTATACAAATGCATTAAATTTAGGTATGCATGACATGCAGGAAGTGCTTAGCCTTGGGTTTTCATTCCCTACTTTTTTTTTCAAGTATTGATAAGTTTGCTAAAAGTATGTTTATAGAATTTTGGCAAATGCCACTTTAGGACTAAAATACGCAAAGTTGAAGATCCTTGATGTTTGGTTGTCACCTCCTTCTCATGCAAAAAGGACTATAAACTCGTACAAAATTGGTTTTTTTATGAACATTATAATGGAATTACTGTTTAAGTAAAAACTAATAACCATTCTAAAACTTTATGGATTTTCTAAAATATTTCAATGAAAAAGCGTTTCTAAAACTAATGAACAATTTTATGAAACTAAAATGATTTAGAAAATCACTCTTTGTGTAGTAAGTCTTAGCGTTTTTCACTTACATGGAATACATGGTAGGCTGTCATTGCCTTTAAGGCTTTAGGGTGTAACACCTTCCTTATGCAAATGTAAGTCACTTATCTTTTCCTTAACTTTATTTCTATCACCTTATATTTGATGGTACTCATACTTTACTAGTTTTCTTTATCATTAGTAGATGCACCCAATGCATGCAAAACTCCATAATTTAATAATTCGACAATTCGAACCCTTTATTGCTGGCATAGTCTTGCCACAAGCGCAGCTTGTAAACATTGGTAAGACCTTCGTCTTAGCCCAGAAACTTTAAGGACTGGTGGTCTTTTAGAAACTTACTACAAAGTCTTATTTACTCTCCAAGCCATTGGATCTCTATACACTTTTTTTCTATTCTCCTCTACACTACTACCCATGTCTAATAGTGCTTCCTTTCTTCCTACATATATTGGCCTCATTTTCCTTTATTTTATCAACTTAGCCTCATTTAAAATATCCACATATTTGTTGATTGTATGTAATCTTAACTCAACTTTAAAGTATACATCCATTTCCTCTTGAAGTCATTAACCTTTTCTTCTCCTTCATTTTGTTATGATCTAAGTGTAAACATCAATAACCTATCAAACTCCTTTTCACACCACCATGCTATTTTAGAGCATTAAGTTTTTCATGCAATTTTAATTTAACTTTTTTTAGGAAGTGCTACTGTAAAAAATGCCTCGTAAAGTCGCTCAAAAATTTCTCTTCCATTAAATGCCTTTGCAATTTCCACTAACCATTAGCTTCACCCTCTAACAAAACCCAACAACAACACTAACATTAAAGCAAAATCACATGCACTATGAAAGGCTTCTTGAAAAAATCTATCCATCTCTTTGTTGCAACAAAAATTTAAATAAGTACCATCATTTGTTTCACAAGTATTGGACCTTTTTAATGGGATCTCATCTAATGCTGTGATCTATCACATTGATAAGATTTGTATTAATTCCATGATTAATCCTACTATAGCCTAATGTGCCCTCATGTCACTGCAATGCATCCATGTCCTTCTACTACATCTCCAATAGCTGGACATCTCTAAAATCCTTACTATTCTGATAAATCATCTAAATATATCCAAGGATTGATTCCATACATATCTTGATTTAATACTTCTGTTCAAAATCGAACCATACTTAGAGACTCCAAACCTTTCCTAAGTCATCGTGCTCCCAGTCTTCATCTAGAACCTAGGGAAATAAAAAAAATTATTTCCACTTAGCTCCTTGTTGATCTAAGTGATTCATAAAGAAAAAGGAACAAGTAAATATGAACCCAACAATTAAAATGCTAAAAGAAATGCTTAGAAATCAAACTAAACCATGAATTGGACTTAGCCTTCATAAAACAATATTTACTACAATGCATCACACCAATAACACTTGAAACTCTATGTTTATGCTTATGCACAAATTGCTAAACTTTAACTCTAAAAGGGAATCACGTCCATGCTATTCTTTTAACGTAGCTTAGCCCGATTCATTCAACCAATTGTGAATCTATCTTAATTCACCAAGCAATAGCTCATAACCCTATATTCATTTAAAAAGTAAACTTCTTAGCCCATATTCACTCAAGCAATTGTGAGCCTTGCCTAAATGTTTGGGTTTCCATCAATGTAATACCTCATCCCTTTCAAGCTCAGAATTTTAAGCCTTTAGAAAATGTTCTTTGGTTTTGTTTGAGATCTTCAACAAGGTTACAAAAGTGTGATGAAATGACTCCATAACGATAATTTTTCAAGACAAAGATTATAAAAAAGCTCTATTAATTATAAGTGCAATTTAACAAATTTAGTACGTTAATATCAAAAGCTCAAAAATTTGAACTCCCAAAATATAACAAGATGGGAGTGATAAGCTAAAAGAATTATGTAAACTATAATTTGGAATTTAAAATATGTTGAATGAGCAAAAACAATGCCTAAATTCCACAATTCATAGGCTTAAGTACATTGTTCTAATTTGCTGTAATAGGTACTAAACAACCCTAAGCCCATCATTTAGCTTAATGTACTTGCAAAAGGGCTTTCCCTATTGATAAACCCACAAGATGAACATAGCGCGAGGTTTTAACTTATAAAGTCAAATTTCACATATAAGAAATCCTACAAAATCCGAGAGTAAAATCCTCACATGCATATGTATATGAACTTAAAGAGAGAGAAGCACATGAAATGGCCATGAAATGTATAAAAATCCCTTGTAAATCCACTCTACATCTTTCATGTCAAATGTAAAAATAATAAGTAAACACTAAAATCACATGCAAACCATCTTACGCATAGATCTAATAAAAGTAAGATCACAAACCCTCTTCAAGATATGATCACCTAATCAAACCCCCTACAAACGAAGTACCAAACGGGAGCTACTAGTCTAAGAATCCTAAACGAAACCCCACCTAAGGAAGCATGCCAACAACCCCTAGCTACTGATGGTGGCCAGAGTTCTAGCAAACAACCACTTGTAGTTTTTTCCAAATATTAAATTAACTTGAATAATTCCTAGAAATTGTATTATCACATTGCTTTACCTTATTTTCATGTAATATTTTTGAAATTTGATTAACATGTATCTATATTTCCTCTTGAAGTGCACTAGTTAAAATAGAAATAATCTATTCTTTCGTAATTGCAAATGATTTTGTTTTGACTCAAAATTTTTGTTTATAGACTATAGTGTGGATATAGTTTAATAATATAAATTTTAGT
The DNA here is from genome assembly GCA_037954665.1 of Laguncularia racemosa. Lineage (NCBI taxonomy): Eukaryota > Viridiplantae > Streptophyta > Magnoliopsida > Myrtales > Combretaceae > Laguncularia > Laguncularia racemosa. Next base: position 35,680 of record JBBMOL010000953.1, on the reverse strand, counting down.
TTGTGGAAAACTATAAGTTAGATGACTATATAATCATTTTATTAAAACTGCAAGTTTTTGCTAATTAAAGAATTAGTTTGTGTTAAAATAAGTGGTTAAATCTACTATATGTTGGCTATGAAGTTCAAATAGATATAAATAATTTTGTTTTTCATAATTTCCATACAAATTAAATTATTTATGCAAGTTAAGCTACTTTAGGAGTCAAAAGTGTAATTTAGTAAAAATAGCCAATGAAGATTTGGACACCAAACTTCCCAAGGTTTGAAAAAAAATGCATTTTTCTAGTTTATTACAATTTTTTGAAGAATGACTTTGATAGTGGCTATGAGGTTTGAGTAAATACATTAGATAATAATTAGATTTGTTTTGCTATATTGACCCAAAGCTTTTTTGAACACATTAAATTTCATTCACAGCATGAATGAAAATGGACCTAAGCCCATATTTTCATAAGCTTCTTTTGGGTTAAAAAAGTGGATCTAGGGTCCTAATTTATAAGCTAAATTTTTGTTAAGCGAAGATAACTTCGTCTATGTAGCTCATTTTTTAAGCCATATAAATTGCATTTGATCATACTCCATGCTCTATTAAGCCAACTAAGGCCACTTAGCTCAATTATGAATCTCATATTTGCTCAATTATGGATCTTACTTGCTTAATTTTAGATTTTATGTTATGTTGGTCCCTTTAGTTCGATTCACTTAGCCTTGAGCTACTATAAAACCACTCATTCAATTTTAACCACCACATGCCACTCATGAGCTACCAAAGGTTCACTTGGTCATTTAGGATATTGGCTAGCACATGTCATGTGCATTAGTCAGACATATCATTGCATAAGTAATGCAATTTTGAAGTTTATCTAATATGTTTTATATGAAAGCCTATATTTGTATTATTGGTTTGTTACGTGCTCACCCATTTAGCCTAAGTGTTTGGTAAGCTTATTGCCATCTTATCAACATAAGATCAAAGTGAGCGCTTAACTTTCCCATTTTTGAAAATTTATTATTTTGATACCCAAATCCTTTTTTCTTTTCTTTTTTTCTTGTTGAGTAATTTCCTTGTCTTTGAAAAGCGTGCTTAAACCCTTATCTTACTTTGTCCTTAAATAAAATAATAAAAAAAATTAAAATTAAAAAAATGTAAAAATAAGGGTAATATGATTATACAGAGTTTTTTAAAAGCACTTTTCAAAATGATTTGTTGGGCAGGAGGGGTAAACTTCCAGTCTCAAAGATAAATGAGTTAATTACACATGAATTATATAAAATGCAGTATATCTGCACTTTAAACCCCATACACAACAAATTTTAATAAAGAAAGATGTAAAAGAACTAGTGACACAAAGTTTGTTTCCTGTTTAACGGATCCCCTCATTAAGAAGACTGCAAACGGAAGTGCTTTTGAACCCGCCCAAAGAAGAAGAAGAGAGAGTAGCTATTAGTTTTTACAACAATCCTATAGAGTTTGATGCAAAATAATATTGAATTTTCAATGATTTTTCTGAGAAAGGGACTTAGCGAGCAGTGTAAAAGATATTTGTCTGTTAAGAAAGCTATCCTCTATTTCAACATTTTTTTTTATTTTTTTACTTTCTTTTCTGGGCCCTTATTTGCCACATTGAGAAATAAAATCTAAATGTATTTCAAGAAAAATGTTTTCTTCATTTTCATTTTTTTGTAAATCTATCAAGAAAATTATTTGGAAGCATAAATAAATTTGAAGCCGAGGGTTTTTAAATTTTAACAGAAAACCCTATTCATAAGTCTTAAAAAAAAAACAAATTTAAAAAACTCCACGAGGCAATGGAAAGTCGAACCCATTTCATTATTATTGAAGTGTTTATACTAAATTAATTACAACGTAGGAAAGCAGGAACAGGGCTCACTCCAAATATAATATAAGTTTAAATAAGTAGATAAAAAAATTAATAAAATGAATTCATCTTAGGGGTAACTTCAAATATTTAAAAACCGCTTTGTTTTTTATGCAATTTATATATTATATATATTAATTTTTAATTTTTTTTGTAAAACATGCATCAAAAGGAGATTAGAGCTCGGGGGTTACGATCAGCGGCTCCACGGACGAAGAGGGAAGGCTGTCGCTTTTCAGTTGGAAACAAAAGGCCGACCAAATTTGGTGAAAACCCCAATAATAGGTGCTTTGGGGCTCAAACAATTGAAGTATTAATCATCTCATTGCAAATCTAGCGGAAAAAAATTAGCTATTGCCATGTAGAGAGAAAAACAAAAAAACAAAAAAATAAAATAAAAAAAAAGGATTTGAGCCGGAAATTAATTAATAATGTGGGAATGACCTACGACCGTGGAGTGAAACACTTCCACGAAATTGAAATGGGATACAAAATGACATAAGGTGAACAAGGGCCTCCATAAATGACGAAGAAGGCAAAAGGGGGACACTGTCCATGAGGCTCCAGCTATTCTTCCCCCCCCGTCGTATACCCTCTACATCCCGTATGTGCTCTATATGAGGTGCAAAACATTTAAAAGTTCGCTCTCCTCATCAACAACCTAGGGGGACGAGTGGGACGACTTTTAATTATTTACCTTCCACTTTCCTCACTTCCATTATTACACATCAACTTTTGTTTGGGTATACAAATTTTTATCAATATATTAAACTTCAATAATATAATTAAAATAAAAAATGAAAAAATACAAAAAAAAAAAAAAAAAACTTTGGTATTACCCACGGGACCACCACAAAACAATTAGTGGATTGAAAAATCCATGATGATTGGCGCCATCCATTTTTGTTAGTAATGGTGCAGCTCACCTAAGCAAAGGGTTAGCACTCCACCCTAAACAATCAAATCTCTTCCCTTAATATGACTCTAGTAATTTATGTAAAACTTTTTGCTCCTCTAAGTAGTGTTTACCATCCTAAAAAAATAAAAATGGCTAGTGATGGATGGTGACCATCACCCTAAGTGATCATGTCACCCATCACCATAGCTTAGTAATTTGACTAGAATCCTTTAAATTTAGGTTTTAAGCACAATTAAACGGTGGTGACAAAAGGGGGAATTTGGGCTAATGAGAAAATTGGAGAAAATATATATGTTTTATTCGTTTTTTATATATTAATGTGCAAAAAAAAAAAATAAAAGACATGGTTGATTCAAACAACCTGATATCACTTATAATTCATTGGAATCGAACTAGGATACTTAAATCTAAGGATTGATATGACTCACGAGTTTCTAGAAGTAATAGGGGATGCTCACTACAATCCTGTGAAAGATTGATAAGAACATTGTTCACCATAATCTTAATGCAAGATTGATATGAATGAAAAAAATAAGAGGATAAACCCTTTAATCATATGTTTAAAAATGAAGTCTCGTGTTCACAAATGACATACATAGCCCTCTAAAAATGTTTAAGGCATTATGAGGGGGGGGGGCAAAGAAAAAAAAAAAAGGAAAAACAATTCGTAAAATAAAAAAAACATAATTAAAAATTAGTTTGAAATACATTATCATCTAAAAAGGTAAGTTTTTACCTTCTAAAACGTAACTAGGACATTTTATGATCAACTAACTCTTGCTTCTTGTTTGAATGATTCTTATCATCCAAATTACATATGATCTACCAGCCCGATGGTAAACCTACCAAGGTGGAAGTAGCCTTAAATTATGTCTATTAATCAAATGGTAAATTTTCTCAACCAAAAAGGTAGAGTGAAATCTTGCCCCACCTAACACAAAAATCCATCTTCAAAAATAGGGAAAATAGTTATTATCCTTCGCCCATCTTGGTCCATTCTCCTAGTGTTTGGGTTAATGTTCAAGCTCACATCAATTGGTTATGCTAGCCCTGTATACTAACTAGCCATTTCACTACTTTGTAGTGGCTTAGCTGATATGTGGTAAAAAAGACTTATAATTAATTAATTTTTATTTGGTTTTAGTCTATTTTTTTAGCACATTTTTTAGATATTTACTTAATTGGCTTAGATTTTGATTTTAGGGCATTTAAAGAATTGCACAAGATTTGGAGCTAATATAAACAGGTTAGCAATTTTGAAAAGTACATGACCATGTTGAAGTAGTTTATAAGAAAAGCTTTAAAATGGTCACTAGCATGTCCATGTTAGTGTTCATGTATCTATAGAAAAGGAATTTTTCTAACAAATCAGGATTTATGACAATGAAGAAGCTATGTCCAAGGATATGTTATGTGTGAAAATCACTTCTCTATTCAATCATTGTTGCTAAAAATTACATTCCTAATTAATAAACAATATTGAAAATGTGATTCCTACCTGCTGAAGACAACTTTTCTATTTTAGGGAGATTCAACTTTTCATTCCATTAAGATACATCTTTCTTTTTCAAAATATATTTGATATCTATAAAAGGAGTATAGAGTTCAAGTACCAGATATAGAGTTTTAGATTGGAAATAGCGTAATTATAGATTTTACCCTTATTTATGTCTTATTAATGATCTTTATGCAGTATTTTTATATTTTCATTTTTAATCCTAATGTGTTGCTAGCTTAATTTTATTTTGTGCTCGAGTATGATAAACTTTAGAATGAATATGTAATTTTCTTATTGATTACTTAATAAAATTACTATTATTCTTGTGATCCAATTATATGTTCTTCATTATTTTCAAATTAATATTCTCATGTATTATTTTTATAATACCTAAATTTTTATTTATTTTAATATATATATTGTCACAAAGAGCTAAGGAAAAGGATAGGAATTTCATAAAATTCGAGGGGCAATTTAGACTTTTCACAAAATGGAGTATTTAGCCTGGATAACCTAATGCTTCTCCTTGTTCACCCCTCACAGCAAAAACAGCAGACAAAGGAGTGGCTCTCTTGAAACAAACCCTAAGACGACAAAAGGAAAAACGGCGCGACCTAATTCCAAGAACGAGAGGTAAGGTTTTTATACAAGAATTTTTGTAGAGAATGGATAATCTAATATAGTTACATCACTTTGCTCAAGGATATGTTTTGTGGAAATTTTGAAGTAAGTAATCTAATTTCTGTAATTTATTTGTAATTACATGTTTTAGAGATTTAATTAAGTCTAAGGATAAAGAGAACTTGGTTTAAGAGAAATTGGAATAAAGAATTAGAGTTCATGGAGATTGCTAGGGTAACATTGGCTTCTAACACGGTCATGTTTCAACGGTGTTGAGTTTAAAAGTTCACACAAGAGATACAAGGCCTCCTAACATAGTCGTGTTTCGACCGTGTGAATCAAGGGTAACACGACCTCCTAACGTGGTCGTTTTTCGACTGTGTTGAGTTTGAAGGTTACATTAATAGATACATGGCCTCCTAACACAATCGTGTTTCGACCATGTTGAATCAAGAGAAACACGGCCTCCCACATGGTCGTTGTCCAACCTTATTGAAGCCAACTTCACATTGAAAGATGCAGACCCTTAACATGGTCGTACTCAACCATGTTGAGCTAATAGCCTCCAACATGGCCACGTTGAGTAAGATATAATTCAATATATATCCATTTAACTTTGTTGGTCCCAATTAATTAATCAGAGGGCGGTGAATTGATTAATTACTTAAAATTTCACTTTTTGCAAATCACTAAAACTCTTGACTAATAAAATCACGTGAATAACAATAAGAAGAACAAAAATGTGCATAAATAAAAGTAGAAAGGGTAGAATGCTCAGATATTTATAGAGGTTCCGCTCGAGCGTCATCCTCTATTCCAGCTTCACGCTGGGGTCCCGGTTGTCTATACCGGTTGTGTTTCACTATATCAACAAATCGAAGATATAAAACACAAGCCTCTTTAAGGCAAAGTCTCACTGTTGAGTCTTTCTATGCTTCTTCCTAAGCTAATCACTCAACTACAGTGATGAAACAACAAACAATTCCCTTTCCACGAAAGGAATCTCAACAACAACAACAATGAGGAATGACAAATTTCCTCTAGATCCAATATATGTAAAGATATTTGCTTGAAGATGTAGAGTCTTTCTTCCGTGTGTAATTTTTCTTTCAACCACGTTCCTTTTTTCTGTTTTTTCAACGTTCTTCACTTCTCTTTTCATTTGAATTAAAACACTTTATATATGGAGAAAACATAACGGCTACTTTCCACGTGATAATCTTGAATTTATTTTTGAATTTTCAATTCAAAAATAAGTTGGATCTGTTGGGAAGATCTGCATTCGTGATATTCTTGTTGAGGATAAGCTTGGATAATTAGTTTGACCGAGATCTTCTTTGGATATATCCTTGGATCAAGTTTGTTGAAGATATCCCTCACATTGTGGAACCATATCTTGATATAACAACCATATCTCTAATCCTTATCTTTGTAACTGCTGGATCTCCCAAAATATAGTACAAATATCCAATTTTAAATCTGGATAAAACTTGTAAATCCTATATGATCTCAATTTATCATAAATGAAATCTTTGAATAAAATCTTGTGAAACTTTATGTAAATTAAAAAAACCCGTGATATAAAATCCAACTTTAGTAAAACAAATCAAGTAATTACCCAAAAATACTTGACACGTGGAGCTAGGCCTTGAAATTATTAAAACATCGATATAAAATTTAGAACATAATCTGGAAAAAATTCATAACAGACATGAAAGTTCTGAAAGTGCTTCTGATGCAAACCTGTTAACTGTCCTAAAGGTTCTGAAAGTACTTCTGAAACAAAACCTGCAATTGTTCTCCTGTTATGAAGGTTTGAAAGTGCTTCTGAAAGGTTACCACGATAACTACGGATACACTACACAACTTCTGAAACACCTTCTGTCAGAACAAAAATAGTCTTTATAACACTTTTGAAGGTTCTGAAAGCTTCTGTCTCCTTGTTCAACTTTAGAAAATACGTGCTACTTAAACATTCATTACACTCATTCCTCTTTTGTTAACATCAAAACTAAATTAGAGAACTTAACATTCTCCCTTAACATCAACATTCTTCCCCTTTTTGATGATAACAAAACACCATTAGATAATCAAAATATAGACAACTTTCATGTTTAAGCATATATTCCTATAACACATTGATCATAAGCACTCATAAGCAATATAGAATCATTATAAGTAGCAAACAAAGCGCAAGCATTATATATAGAATAGATAAATAGAATCATTCTTCTCCTAACATCAACAAAAAGGGTATCTCCCCTTAATCGATGCATAAAAAATTAAAAAAGGGGTTTAAACAAATTCCCAATTCATTTCTAATAAATTAAAATTTTACCTTTTCAAGAGGTTTAGTAAAAATATCTACAAATTGATTATGGGTTAACACAAATTCAACATTTATATCTCCATTATGCACATGTCTCTAATAAAATGATGTCTAATTTCTATATGCCTTGACCTAGAATGATGTATTGGATTTTTTGTCAAATTATTTGCACTCGTGTTGTCACATTTAATTGGCACATTTTAAAATTTATTCCATAATCATTCAATTGTTGTTTTATCCATAAAACTTGTGCACAACAATTTCCAATAGAAACATATTCAGCTTCAGTTGTGGATAAGCAATAGAAATTTGTTTTTTTGAAGACCAAGAAATTAATTTTCACCTAGGAATTGACAAGTATCAGATGGTTTTTTTCTATCAATTTTACACCCAGCATAATCTGCATCAGAATATCCTATTAGATCAAAATTCTGATTTTAGGATACCATATGCCTAAATTAGAAGTATTAACTAGGTATTTGAAAATTCTCTTTACCGCTGATAAATGAATTTTTGTTGGTGCAGCTTGAAATCTAGCACACAAACACACACTGAACAAAATATCCGGTCTAGAGCAGTCAAATACAATAAAGAACCTATAAGACTCCTATAAAGTTTTTTCACTTACCTCTTTCCTTTTAAGTCAGAGTCAAAACCTTGATGAAGTACTCATAGGTGTTGTAACCTTTTTGCATCCATCATATCCAAATTTCTTCAATATTTGTTTTGTGTATTTTTCTTGATGAACAAAAATTCCTTCCTTTGTTTGTTTCATTTGAAGCCCCAAAAAGAATGTCAACTCTCCCATCATTGACATTTCAAATTCTACCTACATGGTCTCAGCAAATTCTTGACACAACAATTCTTTATTTAGATCCAAAGATAATATCATCCACATATATTTGTACAACTAAGTATCATTATCAAAAGCTTTTAAGAATAAATAGTATCCACTTTTCCTCTATAAAAACCCTTTAGAGATCAAAAACACACTCAATCTTTCTACCAAGCTCTTGGAGCTTGTTTCAAACCATATAGTGCTTTATTTAATTTAAAAACATAGTCTGATTTGAAAGGATCTTCAAAACCAGGTGGTTGTTCCACATAAACTTCTTCCTTTATAAAACCATTTAAAAAAATGCACTTTTTACATCCATTTTGAAAAACTTTAAAATCCTTATAGATGATATGCAAGCATTAACCGTATTGTTCTAGTCTAGCAACAAGTGCATATGTTTCATCAAAATCTATTCCTTCTTCTTGTGAATAACCTTTAGCTACTAATCTTGCTTTATTTCTTATAATTTTACCGTCTTCATCTAATTTATTTTTAAACACCCATTTAGTTCCGATTGTAGACTTCCCTCTAGGTCTAGGAACTAAATTCCATACATTGTTTCTTTGAAATTGATTTAATTCTTCTTGCATAGATTTAATCTAATTAGCATCATTCAGAGCTTCTTCAATCTTACTAGGTTCAATTTCAGATAACAACACAAAATGATTTTCAAGATTTTGTAATTTAGCTCTTGTTTTAACACCTGATTGTATATTTCCTATTATTTGATCAGAAGGATGTGCGGACTTATACCTCCAAGCTTTAGAAGCCTCTTGTTCAGATCTTACAACTTTTGAAGTACTTCTGTATTTGCCTCTGAAATAGGTTCTGGATGATCAGATCCTCGAATGTTAACAGCAGGTGCTTCGGACTTAGGTTTTGAACTAACTTCTGCTTTAAAATTAGAGTCCTTTTCTTCATCAGAATCAACATCCTTTTAAATCCTCAATAAACTTAACATTTATAGATTCTTCAATAGTGTTTGATGACTTATTGAAAACACGATAAGCACGACTATTTAAAGAAATATCCTAAGAAAATAGCTTCTTCAGATCTTACATCAAACTTACAAGGTTGAGTGGTTCTTCTTCACAAAAACATTTAGATCCAAGATATGAAAATATGAAACGTTAGGTTTCTTACCTCGAAACATCTCATAAGCAGTCTTTGATGTCATCGGTCGAATGAAAAACCTACTGATGATATAGCAAGCTGTAGAAATTGCTTCTGCCCAGAAATACTTAGCAATTCTACTCTCATTTTAAAATAGATCTAGTCATCTCTTGTAAAGTTCTATTCTTGTGTTCCCCTTACTCCATTTTGTTGAGGAGTGTATGGAGCTGAGAAATTATGAGATATACCATGTTCTTCACAAAAAATTTTTAAAAAATTGCATTTTGAAATTCTATTCCATGATCAGTTCCCAAGACTAGTTATGGAAACTCCTTTTTCATTTTGTATTTGTTTTGCAAACTTTTGAAAAGAATCAAAGATATCTCTTTTGTGTCGCAAGAAAATAACCCAAGTGTATCTTGAAAAATCATCAACAATAACAAATCCAATTTGCTTCTACCCATGCTTAAGACTCTAGTAGGTCCAAAAGTCAAGATGCAATAATTTAAGTGGTCTCTTAGTTGAGATTACATTTTTACTTTTATGAGAAACAGAAACCATTTTATTCTTTAAGCAAGTATCACATTTCATATCTTGTTTAATATTTATCTTAGGTAATCCTTTAATAATATCCTTTTTAGATAATTTTTCTAAGTGATTGAAATTAACGTGTCCTAGTCGTTTATGCCAAGCAAAAACATGATCATTCAAAGAAATTAAACAAAAATCATTATTGATTTCATCTGGTTTTATAAGATAGATATTTCTTTTCCTAATTCCTTCAAATAATCTTTTATCATTTTCATTAAAAGCATAGCACTTGTCTTGATCAAAAATCATTCTATAACCTTTATCACATAACTGACTAATACTAAGTAAATTATGATTTAAACCTTGCACAAGATATACATTTTCAATAAGAAACGTAGGCATACCAATCGTTCCAATGGCAATTATTTTACCTCTACTATCATCTCTAAACTTTACATATCCTTTTTCTTCCTAAGTTATGCTATTGAACAATGAAGCATCTCCAGTCATATGTCTAGAACATCCACTATCCAAATACCATGTTCCTCTTATTTTAGCTTCATGTCCCTGTACAAATAAAAAGAATTAAGTCCTTTTAGGAACCCAAGCAAGTTTGGGCCCTTTAAAAGATAAGCTCATTTGATTTCTTCGATTTACTTGTTGACTACTGAGCTTATTCCTTTTATAATAGCAAAATTTCTCAATATGACCAAATTTATTACAGAAGAAGCGTGCATAAGAATTAACATTCCTATACCTGTCATTTACCTGTTTCCGGAAATTCTGGTTTGTATAACTTCTGTTATACCTTTGGTATTGCTCTGTAGTACCCATTTGTGTGGATACTTCTTGTCAGAATAACTTCTGTAACAGCCTCTGGTATTTCCTCTTTTTAACAATATTTGTATTCGAAATGTACTCTTTACTTTTGAATTTATCAGTTAAGACTTGCTTAGCTTTAACAAAAACTGTATTTTGATTCGATTTTGAACTCGAACCATGCTCATATACTAACCCATGTTTTTCATTCGAAACTCTTTGTGAAGAAATTAACATAGTCAATTTCTTATCACTTTCATCAAATTTCTTAAAGGTAGTTTTCAACGAACTGGACAGTTCATCAATCTTTACCTTCATGTTACTTGTTTCTGCTTCAAGTAGTTGATTTTCTATTCTTAGTTTCTCTATACTCACATGCATGGATTCATTTTCTTATTTCAAGATATCATTTTCATCCGCAAGTAACGAATTTGTTTGCTTTACTACCTCCTTTTCATTCTTAAGAGCGTTTATTTCATTTTCATACTTAGCTAATTTTGTATCAGCCCTTTTTAGTGCCTTTAGTAGCTTACTCATTTCTACTAGCATGTCAGTTTCAGTTACATCTTCATCAGATTCAGAATGTACCTCAGAACTAGCCATTAAGCACAAATTTGCCTCATCCTCTTCTTCTTCTGAATCCTCTGAATTTGTCTCTGTATCCTCTAAATCACTCCATGTTGCTAGCATTGCTCGACTTTTCTTTTTATAATTTTCCATTTTCTTGATCAGTGTTGGACATTCGTATTTTATGTGTCCTAGCTTTTTGCATTCATAACATTGAATCTCCCTTTTCTCTTTCTTCTTTTCTTTCTCCTTGTACGCTTTTCCTGCATCATTATGCTTATATTAAGTACTTTTCTTGAAAACATTAAACTTCTTACCTCTTTGCTTCTTGAGCAGCCTGTTGAGTCTACGTGCTAGAAGACTGATGTCCTCTTCTTTCTTATCGTCGCTATCATCTGTTTCAGTTTCATTTTGCTTTATTTCCTTGACTTTAAATGCAATTCCTTTGGTACCGTCTTCTCCTCTTTGCGTGGTCTTTATGTGTGACTTATATGCCATGAGCTTTTCTCTCAATTGACTGAGAGTTAGCTTGTTTAGGTCTTGAGCTTCCTCTATAGCAGTTTTCTTTGCATCCCAAGATGGTGGCAATATCCTCAACATTTTCCTCACAAGATCTGGATCTGGAAGTTTCTTTCCAAGTGATGCAAGCTCATTTGTGATAGCTGTAAACCTGTTAAAAGCATCTTTGACATCTTCATTAGACTTAAACTTAAATAATTCATACTGTTGAATTAAAGCATTTATCTTAGTTTCCTTGATGGTATCCGTCCCTTCATATGTATCGGATAGGATATCCCAAATCTCCTTTGCACCAGCACACGATGATATTAAATAGAACTCTGATGGAGCAATAGTAGTCAGTAATAAATTTTTTGCTTTGTTGTTCTTCTCGATAATTTTCTTCTCCGAATCTGACAAGGTTGAATCTCCGTTCAAGGTGATCAAACTGTCTCCATGTGAAATGACCAGCCATGAATCATAATCATTAGCTTTAATGTAAGTTTCCATACGCATCTTCCAATATGAGAAGTTTGAGCCATCGAAGTAGGGAGCTCGATTAATTGCAACATTATTATCAACCATTTTGGATCACTCAAAATATATGAGTCCTGCTCTGATACCAATTGTTGGTCCCAATTAGATTAATCAAGAGGGGGGTGAATTGGTTAATTACTTAAAATTTCACTTTTTCGCAAATCAACTAAAACTCTTGACTAATAAAATCACGTGAATAACAATAATGAAGAACAATAATGTGCAGTAAATAAAATTAGAGAAGAGTAGAATGCTCAGATATTTATAGAGGTTCCGCCTTGAGCGTCAGTCCTCTCTTCCAGCTTTACGCCGGGGTCCCGGTTTTCTATACCGGTTGTGTTTTCACTATATCAACAAATCGAAGATATACAACACAAGCCTCTTTAAGGCAAAGTCTCACTGTTGAGTCTTTCTAGCTTCTTCACTAAGCTAATCACTCAACTACAGTGATGAAACAACAAACAATTCACTTTCTCGAAAGGAATCTCAACAACAACAACAATGAGGAATAACAAATTTCCTCTAGATCACATATATATGTAAAGATATTTGCTTGAAGATGTATGAGTCTTTTCTTCTCGTGTGTAATTTTTCTTTCAACCACGTTCCTTTTTTCTGTTTTTTTCAACGTTCTTCACTTCTCTTTTCATTTGAATTCAACACTTTATATATAGAGAAAACATAACGACTACTTTCCACGTGATAATCTTGAATTTATTTTTGAATTTTCAATTAAAAAATAAGTTGGATCTGTTGAGGAAGATCTGCATTCGTGATATTCTTGTTGAGGATAAGCTTGGATAATTAGTTTGACCGAGATCTTCTTTGGATATATCTCTTGAATCAAGTTTATTGAAGATATCCCTCACATTGTGGAACCATATCTTGATATAACAACCATATCTCTTATCCTTATCTTTGTAACTGCTGGATCTCCCAAAATATAGTACAAATATCCAATTTTAAATCTGGATAAAACTTGTAAATCCTATATGATCTCACTTTATCATAAAATGAAATCTTTGAATAAAATCTTGTGAAACTTTATGTAAATTAAAAAAGCCCGTGATATAAAATCCAACTTTAGTAAAACACATCAAGTATATTACCCAAAAATACTTGACACGTGGAGCTAGGCCTTGAAATTTATTAAAACTATCGATATAAAATTTAGAACGTAATTTGGAAAAATTCGTAACAGACATGAAAGGTTCTGAAAGTGCTTCTGAAGCAAACCTGTTAACTGTCCTGAAGGTTCTGAAAGTGCTTCTGAAACAAACCTGTCAATTGTTCTCCTGTTATGAAGGTTCTGAAAGTGCTTCTGAAAGGTTACCACGATAACTACGGATACACTACACAACTTCTGAAACACCTTCTATCAGAACAAAAATAGTCTTTATAACACTTTTGAAGGTTCTGAACAAGCTTCTGTCTCCTTGTTCAACTTTAAAAAATTACGTGCTATCTTAAACATTCATTACACTCATTCCTCTTTTGTTAACATCAAAACTAAATTAGAGAACTTAACATTCTCCCCTTAACATCAACAAACTTCTAATTAAGCTAATTTCCACACGACCTAGATAGCTAGTAAGGCCTTAGAGAATTTAAATGAATATGATTAAGAGAATTAAGAGATGATATTAATATAAGATTAAGTATTAAGAAGAGTTTGTTGATGTATAGATTTCAATTTAGCTTAAGTCTAAGACCGGAAGTACTTAAGGCTAAGATTCAAGATATGTGTAACTTATGTGTTGATTTGTGCTTATTTAAGTTAGTTTATGCATTGAACTTGGTTTAACTGGATAGATTGGCTAAAGTGTTTAAGTTTTATGCTGGATGTGCTTACCTCAACCTAAGGACCTGTAATGGCAGATCCCTAAGGAGCATCCCGATGATCCTTATGTGATGTTGTCCTTAGTAGAGTCATGCTTGGAAATGATATAGGCTGAATGTTAGTTAGGAGGTCTAAGTGGACATTGGTGTGAGGCTCGTAGAAGTAGTTCTCATCACCAAATCATGTTCAAGTGTGTTAAGTGTATTAAGGGGGTTATGAGTACCCTGTTGTTTCTTATGGACATAAATTGTATAATAAAATGGTTGTCTTTGTTTAAGTACTACATGATGTGTGTGATACTTGTTCGTGTTTTTTCATGCATGTGTGTATGTGTTATACATACTGGGCATTAGTTCACCCTTCGGGGAATATTTTTAAATGCAGGTTTCGAGGGAGAGAATAACCTAGAAGATAACTTGAGTTTAAGTGAACCATAGAGAGAGGAAGATAAAGATTACCATTACTATTATGGTGATTAGGATTTGAAGAATTATATTATTGGATTGTAGTAGACATTATGTTTGGAAGAATGTTATTTTAGTGTTTAAAGACTTCCACTACGTTACATGTTTGATATGGTTTATGAAATTATTTAAAATTTTGGGGATGTATGAAATGTTTTTTTATAAGATTTACAGGTTAAAATATATTAGAGTTAATTCAGAGACTTAACGTGTTCTTATGAGATAAGGACACGTAACGAGCAATAACATAACCCAGGTTTTGGGATGCTACAAGTGTAAAGTTTGATTTCTTATAAGGAAATCAAGAGATCTTATGTTTAAATAAATCTAGCATAATTAGAAGGAGTTGCATGCAATCTTAGAGATAGGATAACATAAATATTTCAGATTATGGTCGAAACTAATAATGGAATTCACATGGTGAAAGTAATGTGATTCTAAAGGTTTTAATTAAGAAGGCATTATAGTTAATCAACTTGGAATGAGGAATTAGTAGACTTAAGAGAATTATTAGATCAATATAAGAATTCCCATAGTCTAAAAATATAAATGGAATTGAATAACAATTAGTTAATTACATTATTAGTTCTATGGGGATTCAATATCCGGATATGCTTTTAGTGATAATTTTTTGCTTAAAACTTACTTATTTTTTATTGTATTCAATTTTTACAATTAGATAATAATAAAAAAGGTAATTACTTGTAATCATAGTCTTTGTGGAAACGACACTCAATATTATTATCCACTAAATTATAGAATTGATAGGTATACTTTTCTATAGGGCTAAGATAGTAAGATAGGACAATATCACTAGACAACCATAGACGAAGGTGAGTCCATTTGAAACGGTGGTATGATTGACAAAATAATCTTTACATGCAAAATTACTTTCCTTTTTCTCACCTTCATTTCTATTACCATATATCTAACCATGAACATATATATAAATCTTCTTAATCAAGTATTGTATGTGCTTCTTCTTGCACATAACAATCCACCTCCGTATGTCCATAATTATTACAAGTTTAATAATGTGAACCCTTTGGTCACTAGCACTATTTAGCCACATTCCCAACTTAACCACCTTGACAACACCTTCAAAAATATCCCAACGTCAACAAAAATAAATAAATAAATAAAACAATATAAATTAAATTCAAAGGAATTAATTAAGTGAAATTACAAGGTAAACAAAAATTTTGAAAGTGTAAACATGATATTACTTGGCATAAGTAAAAGAGAACTTAGTAGAGGTTAAATATTTTAAGATCAATTATCTAAATTGCCCTCAAGTACTAAAGAGTGAAGGAAGGGTACAAGGGTAATTAGCGTTAATCAATATTAGTAGCTAATAAGAGTTAATATTTAAGGGCAAATACTTTCTAAAAATTTCATTTTTTTTTCCTCTCATTTTCTTTCTCTTTCATTCAATCTCTCTCATAACCATCATAACTCTCCTTATCTCTCTCTTGTCTTCACCCTCTCTCCATTCCTCTTGTCTCCTTCTGTCTTTCTATCTCAAACTATCTCAAATCAATATTCCTCTTTCTTACACTATATCTGCACATCATTAGAAGGTGAAATTGAACTCAATTCAAGTGAAATTAAAGCTTATTTAGGTAAGCCATTGATTTAAATTAAGTTGAATATTGATTTTGGAGCTCAATTGGTCTAATGTCAAGTTAATAATTGAATTATATAAGGAATTAAATCAAGAAGTTGAGGAAATAAGTGGTGGAGTCCCATTACAAGCTTAGCCAAAATATATATAGTGGTAAGAGTTTGAATTTGAATATAGATTTTAGATATACTAGTTAGAACCTTTCAATTTATAGGTCAGAATGTTAATTTAGGCATTTGACTATTATTTTGCAATGTGGAAGTCCTCTTGGAGTGTTAGATCTTAAGTGAGTAAGCTAATGCTATTTGAGATTAAGATATATTATAGAGTATCACTCAATTTATAAGATTTATAAAAATGTTAATGGGTAATTTTTTGTTTATGAAGGTGAATTTGGAGTTGGAAGAGTAATCTTAAAGTTCAAGTGATATTGAAAGATTATAGAAGTTAAGCAGCAAAGCAAGTGCTCAATTACTTATTTAATTTAAAGTTTGGAGTGTGAATGATGAATTGAAGTGGAATTAGGTATGAATGCATATATGTACAGTGTGGATTTATGCTAGTATATGAGAAATGTTTGATTTAGTGAATTATTATATATTAGTGATAATTAAATAAGTGGCTGAGGTTGTAATAGAAGGGGGGAAGTACAATTTTAGCCCTTAACATTTACCTACTTTTTTACTTGAGTCCTTAACCTTTTTCTTCTTTTATTTTAGTCCTCAACATTTTTAAAATTCTATAAAAGTAGGACTTTTATTAAATATGTTAAATTTTCTATTCATATTAAGCATGTATTGGCTTCCAATTAGACTTAGATTAGTTGCCTAAGGTAATAAGGGTACACACAAATTTTTTTGGCATCTTTTCTTAATTTTAATTATTATTTCTATATTTTTTTATTATGCAATATTTTAAATATATTTAATATTATTTTTATTATATTATATAAATAAATATATTTAATATTATCATTTTGTTAATCTAATTATTATAGACCAATTTAAAATTAATACGTTTTACGGATTGATGGAAAACTTAACACATTTAATGAGTCTTTTTTCTTATGAGGTTTTGAAAATAATGAAGACTCAAATAAAAGAAAAAAAGGTTAATGTGTCAAATAGAAAAGTAAATAAATGTAAATGATTAAAATTGTACTTTTCCCTAATGGAAGTTAATGAATGTTTCCAATTTTGAGTAGATGATTATAAAGAATATGTGTTGATCGTGGGTTTTAATTATGCGTTTGAGTGTGCTCTTGATTACTTTTGGAGAAATGCTGATAAGAAATATGTAATTGATGTATTTATAAGAAATATAGTTAATTAAAATGTGTTATTGAAAGAAAATTGAAGATTTAGATGTGATTCATGTTATGGCCAAATTGACCAATGTTAAATGGGTATTTGGAATATGAAAAATAATGTTTTGATGATTGGGAATAAGACACAATTGGTGAAATTTGATTTGAGAATGATAATAAGTATAAGATTGGAATGATGATAATTGTGAAGAAATGGATGAGTTAAAGTTTAAATTCATTTATGAAAATGATATGGAAATATGATTCTATAATTTCATGCTAAAATGAAGTTTAAGTGCTGATTTGGAAGGAGGAAGAGATTTAGAAAATTTTAGCTTTTGTTTGAAGTGATTCTAAGTTCAAATGAGTTAGATATGGTGTTTTAAAATTTCAATTCTCAATTGAAATTTGACAGTAGCTAAACGATATTTAACTTGCATAAATCTAAAAAAAAATTGAAGAAATTGATAGAGTGATGAATTAGGAATTAAATGACTTTTGTTTGACATGATTTGGACTTGAAATGAGTGAGTTATGCTTGTATTAGTAAGGCTTGTGCATGGAAATTGAAATATGAAATTTTGTTAGTGGATGCTATGTTGTAGCTAATTTAATGAAGTTTAAATGTTGAGTAATGTGAATGATAAATGTGGAAATTTTGCAATTTAATATTCATCGCATGTTTCATGCATAATGGTGATTAACTCATTAATGGCAGTTATTTAAGTGAGTTGACTCACTGCTTGACTCACTAAATTACATTTAAATGCCTTGAACGTGTTCTTGTGTTTTTCATGATATTTAAACTACTCTTCATGAAATTCAAGCTTAATCAAAATTCTTTTACTAAAATCATCAAAAACGTATTTTTTAGATGAGGTTTAAGATAATTACTTTTCTACATAAAGTTTATTCCAATATTAGATTTCCACAAAGTGTTTTATCAAAATCAAAACCATTTTTACCCAACAAGTGATTAAAGTTTTAGATCAAGATGGTTTCAAGAATATCTTTGATCTTTATGAGCATATTGATTAATGTTAAAATGTCTTTATGGACTAAATTAAGAAAGTGGGCTTAAATTATAATATTAGGCTTAAAAACTAAAATACACTTAATAAACATGTGAGCCTTTTAATGAATAATTTACTTAGAAATTAATAAAGATGAACTAGGCTATCCCTTTAAGAGGACCAAACCAGTCCAATTCCACTTCACTTAAATTGAATCGGTTCCCTCCTGACCGATTCACCTAGACCAGTCCAAACACAAAGACTATTAAAAATGAAAACAAAACTTAAAATAAAATATATTAAGATTGAAACCTTAAAAGATTAACTGAATCCAATTATCCCTAATTGGTTCAATCTTATCTCGATCGGTTCATAACCTTTGAATTGGTTCAATTAACTAGCCAATTCATTGATTAATTAATGGAAATATAGAATTAATAATCAAACTAAAATAGTAGACTTATCTAAAACTTTTACATAAGTCTACTACTCTAAATGAGTTTACACTTAGTTACATACTGAGTTGACACCCATGAGCCTAATGAGTAGTTAAATATAATTGAATCACTAATTATGTTAATTAAATTAATTAAACACTAATAGTAATCAATAATTATGTTCTACTTGCATATTATCTTCTAATCATGTTAGAGAATCAACTAATCGAAGATCATCTTATCGATTTACTTTTTTACGTATGGAATAGTTGTATACTACGTGCTAGAATTAGGAAAAAGTAAACCGAACTTAAACTTGGCCTAAGTTTTTGTAATTCTAATTGTGCGTAGTTACTCAAACTAAAGGACAACACCCTTGGACTAAGTTCTAGGCTGCAGTTTAAAATGCTAAGATCATATGGCAATCAAGCAGTTAGGCCTCAAAAGTGGTGTGATGGGTAATAAATGGGGCAAGTGCTCGCACAAAGTGGTTATGCAAATGGAAGGATGTCCACCAAACACTATATGTGTTATGGGATATATAAGGTGGTTGGATAGACTGTCACCGTAGTGGCAAGCCTAGCATTTGGAGCGAACACTTAGATGAGATTACTTTATATCAATTGATGGTTTTAGTTTTGGCTATGATTTCAATCACAATAGTTGGACATGTCAGGATAGGTCCTTAACACCTATCAAGTAAGGTCAAATCCCTTTCGTTCTCAAGAGTGTCTAAAGTCATAAGGACTTTCGTGCTACTTGTTTTACTTTAATTTATATAACTTGATGGATCTATACAAATGCATTAAATTTAGGTATGCATGACATGCAGGAATGTGCTTAGCCTTGTGGTTCATTCCCTACTTTCTTTTTCAAGTATTGATAAGTTTGCTAAAAGTATGTTTATAGAATATTGGTCGAATGCCACTTTAGGGACTAAAATATCGCTAGTTGAAGATCCTTGATGATGGTTGTCACCTCCTTCTCATGTAAAAGGACTATAAACTCGATACATATTGGATTTTATGAACATTATAATGGAATTACTGTTCAAGTCAAAACTAATAACCATTTCTAAAACTTTATGGATTTTCTAAAATATTTCAATTGAAAAAGCGTTTTCTAAAACTAATGAACAATTTTAGGAAACTAAAATGATTTAGAAAATCACTCTTTGTGTAGTAAGTCTTAGCGTATTCTACTTACATGGAATACATGGTAGGCTGTCATTGCCTTTAAGGCTTTAGGGTGTAACACCTTCCTTATGCAAATGTAAGTCACTTATCTTTTCCTTAACTTTATTTCTATCACCTTATATTTGATGGTACTCATACTTACTAGTTTTCTTTATCATGTAGTAGATGCACTCTCTAATGCATGCAAAACTCCATAATTTTAATAATTTGGACAATGAGAACCCTTTATTGCTGGCATAGTCTTGCCACAAGCGCAGCTTGTAAACATTGGTAAGACCTTCGTCTTAGCCCAGAAACTTTAAGGACTGGTGGTCTTTTAGAAACTTACTACAAAGTCTTATTTACTCTCCAAGCCATTGGATCTCTATACACTTTTATTCTATTCTCCTCTACACTACTACTCCATGTCTAATAGTGCTTCCTTTCTTCCTACATATATTGGCCTCATTTTCCTTTATTTTATCAACTTAGCCTCATTTACAATATCCACATATTTTGTTGATTGTATGTATCTTAACTCAACTTTAAAGTATACATCCATTTCCTCTTGAAGTCATTAACCTTTTCTTCTTCTTCATTTTGTTATGATCTAAGTGTAAACATCAATAACCTATCAAACTCCTTTTCACACCACCGTGCTATTTTAGAGCATTAAGTTCTTCATGTAATTTTAATTTAACTTTTTTTAGGAAGTGCTACTGTAAAAATGCCTCCGTAAAGTCGCTCAAATTTAGTGTGCTCTTCCATTAAATGCCTTTGCAATTTCCACTAACCATTAGCTTCACCCTCTAACAAAACAACAACAAATCTAACATTAAAGCAAAATCACATGCACTATGAAAGGCTTCTTGAAAGAATCTATCCATCTCTTTGTTGCAAAAAAATTGAAATAAGTACCATCATTTTCTTTCACAAGTATTGGACCTTTTTAATGTATCTCATCCAATGCTGTGATCTATCACATTGATAAGATTTTGTATTAATTCGATGATTAATCCTACTATAGCCTAATGTGCCCTCATGTCACTGCAATGCATCCATGTCCTCCTACTACATCTCCAATAGCTGGACATCTCTAAGTCCTTACTATTCTGATAAATCATCTAAATATATACCAAGGATTGATTCCATACATATCTTGATTTAATACTTCTGTTCAAAATCGAACCATACTTAGAGACTCTCAAACCTTTCCTAAGTCATCGTGGCTCCTAGTCTTCATCTAGAACCTAGGGAAATAAACAAAATTATTTCCACTTAGCTCCTTGTTGATCTAAGTGATTCATAAAGAAAAAGGAACAAGTAAATATGAACCCAACAATTAAATGCTAAAAGAAATGCTTAGAAATCAAACTAAACCATGAATTGGACTTAGCCTTCATAAAACAATATGTACTACAATGCATCACACCAATGAACACTTGAAAGCTCTATGTATTATGCTTATGCACATAATTGCTATAACTTTAACTCTAAAGAGCAATCACGTCCATGCTATTCTATGTAACGTAGGCTTAGCCCGTATTCATTCAACCTATTGTGAATCTATCTTAGATTCACTCAAGCAATATGCTCATAACCCTATATTCATTTAAGAAAGTATCTTCTTAGCCCATATTCACTCAAGCAATTGTGAGCCTTGCCTAAATGTTGGATTTCCATCAATGTAATACCTCATCCCTTTCAAGCTACAGAATTTAAAGCCTTTAGAAAATGTTCTTTGGTTTTGTTTGAGATCTTCAACAAGGTTACAAAAGTGTGATGAAATGACTCCATAACGATAATTTTTCAAGACAAAGATTATAAAAAAGCTCTATTAATTATAAGTGCAATTTTATCAATTTAGTACGTTATTATCAAAAGCTCAAAAATTTGAACTCCAAGATATAACAAGATGGTAGTGATAAGCTAAAAGAATTATGTAAACTATAATTTGGAATTTAAAATATGTTGAATGAGCATAAACAATGCCTAAATTCCACAATTCATAGGCTTAAGTACATTGTTCTAATTTGCTGTAATAGGTACTAAACAACCCTAAGCCCATCATTTAGCTTAATGTACTTGCAAAATGGGCTTTCCCTATTGATAAACCTCACAAGATGAACATAGCGCGAGGTTTTAACTTATAAAGTCAAATTTCACATATGAAGAAATCCTACAAAATCCGAGAGTAAATATCCTCACATGCATATGTATATGAACTTAAAGAGAGAGAAGCACATGCATGGCCATGAAATGTATGAAAATCCCTTGTAAATCCACTCTACATCTTTCATGTCAAATGTAAAAATAATAAGTAAACACTAGATCACATGCAAACTCATCTTACGCATAGATCTAATAAAAGTAAGATCACAAACCCTCTTCAAGATATGATCACCTAATCAAACCCCCTACAAACGAAGTACCAAACGGGAGCTACTAGTCTAAGAATCCTAAACGAAACCCCACCTAAGGAAGCATGCCAACAACCCCTAGCTACTGATGGTGGCCAGAGTTCTAGCAAACAACCACTTGTAGTTTTTTCCAAATATTAAATTAACTTGAATAATTCCTAGAAATTGTATTATCACATTGCTTTACCTTTATTTTAATGTAATATTTTTGAAATTTGATTAACATGTATCTATATTTCCTCTTGAAGTGCACTAGTTAAATAGAAATAAATCTATTCTTTCGTAATTGCAAATGATGTTGTTTTGACTCTAATTTTTGTTTATAGACTATAGTGTGGATATAGTTTATTAATATAAAGTTAGATTGTGGAAAACTATAAGTTAGATGACTATATAATCATTTTATTAAAACTGCAAGTTTTTGCTAATTAAAGAATTAGTTTGTGTTAAAATAAGTGGTTAAATCTACTATATGTTGGCTATGAGAGTTCAAATATGATATAAATAATTTTGTTTTTCATAATTTTCCATACAAATTCAATTATTTATGCAAGTTAAGCTACTTTAGGAGTCAAAAGTGTAATTTAGTAAAAATAGCCAATGAGAGAGTTGGACTACCAAACTTTCCAAGGTTTGAAAAAAAATGCATTTTTCTAGATTATTAGCAATTTTTTGGAATTATTTAAGCATGTATACTATACTATATATATATATATATATATATATATTGCATAAATAGCATATTAATGTGCATATTATGACCTAAACATGTAATTGTGCGATAAATCATGAATATTATAATGAACGAACAAGAAATGATATTTATTTATTTTTAATCTACTTATTAGCTTAGAAACTAAAAGAAAATGTGAAGATCATTTGGGTAATTAGTGTAAGTTAGACTAATTAAGGAGCTTATGATAATGTAAAGATAAATTAGGAAAAATGGGTAATTTTTTAATTTTGCTTGACCTAAACTTGATGTTAAAGTATGAGATGCATACTCACCCATGTTGATTATATATATAAATGTGATAATTATTTGAGAATTAAATATATTTCAATCTAAATATGAAATTTCAATGAATTAGGAATAAGTTGGGAATAAGAAAAGGGCATTTTTGTAATTTTACAAATCTTGGTAAGTTTTGGTACTTTAAGGCATTCGAGTAGTTCTCAAAATAATGATCACAATAGTATAAAGAATAGAAAATTCTAATAAGAAACAAGAAAGATATGATCATGATTAGGATTAGGTAAAATGTCAATAGTTTTATTAAGCTTATACTATAACAAAAAATGAAATGATCATAGGTAAACCCGAGAACGTTGTTTGAGAGATCACCAAAGATTAGGCGAGTTCCCCTTAATTTCATATATGCATAGTGGCCATGAAAGAGTGTTGCCACTCATGGGTTCTTTAGTATCTCCAGTAGTTCACTAACGATAGCTTATATAGCTTGATACGATATATGCCCATTAGATGATGAATTGTTAATATAATGATTTGAGTATAATGATGGTTGATTATTGTTAATTTTAAGAGCATGCCCTTACTTGAAGAGATGACTTGTTGATAGTGGCTATGATGGTTTGAGTAAATACATTAGATAATATTTAGTTTGATTGCTATATTGAGGCAAAGCTTTTTTTTGAACACATGCTCAATTTCATTCACAGCATGGCATGAAAAGGACCTAAGGTCATATTTTTCATAAGCCTTCTTTTTGTTAAGAAAAGTGGATCTAGGGTCCTATTTTTATAAGCTAAATTTTTGTTAAGCAAAGATAACTTCGTCTATGTAGCTCATTTTTTAAGCCATATAAATTGCATTTGATCATACTCCTATTGCTCGGTTTTAAGCCAACTAAGGGCCACTTGCTCAATTATGAATCTCATATTTGCTCAATTATGGATCTTTACTTGCTTAATTTTAGATTTTATGTTATGTTGGTCCCTTTAGTTCGATTCACTTAGCCTTGAGCTACTATATACCACTCATTCAATTTTAACTACCACATGCCACTCATGAGCTACCAAAGGTTCACTTGGTCATTTAGGATATTGGCTAGCACATGTCATGTGCATTAGTCAGACATATCATTGCATAAGTAATGCAATTTTGATAGTTTATCTAATATGTTTTATATGTATGCCTATATTTGTATTATTGTTTGTTACGTGCTCACCCATTTAGCCTAAGTGTTTGGTAAGCTTATTGCCATCTTATCAACATAAGATCAAAGTGAGCGCTTAACTTCCTATTTTTGAAATTGATTATTTAGATACCCAAATCCTTTTTTCTTTTTTTTTTTCTTGTTGAGTAATTTCCTTGTCTTTGAAAGCGTGCTTAAACCCTTATCTTACTTTGTCCTTAAATAAAATAATAAAAAATATTAAAATTAAAAATATGTAAAAATAAGGGTAATATGATTATACAGAGTTTAAATGCACTTTTCAAAATGATTTGTTGGGGCAGGAGGGGTAAACTTCCAGTCTCAAAGATAAATGAGTTAATTACACATGAATTATATATATGCAGTATATCTGCACTTTACCCCATACACAACAAATATAGATAAAGAAAGATGTAAAAGAACTAGTGACACAAAGTTTGTTTCCTGTTTAACGGATCCATCATTAAGAAGACTGCAAACGGAAGTGCTTTTGAACCCGCCCAAAGAAGAAGAAGAGAGAGTAGCTATTAGTTTTTACAAGCAATCCTATAGAGTTTGATGCAAAATAATATTGAATGTTTTCAATGATTTATCTGAGAAGGGACTTAGCGAGCAAGTGTAAAAGATATTTGTCTGTTATAGATAGCATATCCTCTATTTGTCAACATTTTATTTTATTTTTTTACTTTCTTTTCTGGCCATTATTTGGCCACATTGAGAAATAAAATCTAAATGTATTATCAAGAAAAATGTTTTCTTCATTTTCATTTTTAGTAAATCTATCAAGAAAATTATTTTGGAAGCATAAATAAATTTGAAGCCGTAGGTTTTCATTCTAACAGAAAACCCTATTCAGTAAGTCTTAATAAAAAACAAATTCAAAAATCTCCACGAGGTCAATGGAAAGTCGACCTATTACATTATTATTGAAGTGTTTATACATATAATTAATTACATACGTAGGAAAGCATGGTATACAGGACTCACTCCAAATATAATATAAGTTTAAATAAGTAGATAAAATATTAATAAAAATGAATTCATCTTAGGAGTAACATTCATAATATGTTAAAAACTCTGCTTTGTTTTCTATGCTAATTTATATATATATATATTATATTTTTAATTATTGTTGTCAAACATGCATTCAAATAGGAGATTAGAGCTCGTGGGTTACGATCAGCGGCTCCACGGACGAAGTAGGGAAGGCTGTCGCATTTCAGTTGGCCACAAAAGGCCGACCAAACTTGGTGCTACCTCCAATAAGTATGGTGCATTGGTGCTCAAACAATTGAAGTATTAATCATCGTCATTGCAAAGTCTAGCGGAAAGAAATTAGCTATTGCCATGTAGAGAGAAAAACAGAAAAACAAAAAAATAAAATAAAAAAGAAAAGGACTTGATGCCGGTAATTAATTAATAATGTGGGAATGACCTACGACCGTGGAGTGTACACTTCCACGAAATTGAAATGGGGATGACAAAAAGTGACATAAAGGTGAACATAGGTGCCTCCATAAATGACGAAGAAGGCAAAAGGGGGACTACTGTCCATGATGGCTCCAGCTATTCTTCCACCCCCGTCGTATACCCTCTACATCCCGTATGTGTCTCTATATGACGGTGCAAAAGCATGTTAAAAGTTCGCTCTCCTCATCTAACAACCTACTTCGGGACGATGTGGGATGACTTTTAATTGATTTACCTTCCACTTTCCTCACTTCCATTATTACACATCAACTTTTGATTGGTATACAATACTTTTATCAAATATATTAACTTCAATAATATAATTAAAATAAAAAATGAGAAAAATATCATTAAAAAAAAGAAGAAAAAAACTTTGGTATTAGCCACTGTGACCACCACGAAACAATTAGTGGATTGTAATCCATGATAATTGGCGCCATCCACTTTTGTTAGTATATGGTGCAGCTCACCTAGAGCAAAGGGTTAGCACTTACCACCCTAAACAATCAAAATCTCTTCCCTTAATATGACTCTAGTAATTTATGTGAACTTTTTGCTCCTCTAAGTAGTGTTTACCATCCTAAAAAAATAAAAATGGCTAGTGATGGGTGGTGACCGTCACCCTAAGTGAGTCATGTCACCCATCACCATAGCTTAGTAATTTGACTAGAATCCTTTGAATTAGGTTTTAAGCACAATTAAACGGTGGTGACACAAGGGGAATTTGGGCTAATGAGAAAATTGGAGAAAATATATATGTTTTATTCGTTTTTATATATTAATGTGCAAAAAAAAAAATAAAAGACATGGTTGATTCAAACAACTTGATATCACTTATAATTCATTGGAATCGAACTAGGATACTTAAATCTAAGGATTGATATGACTCACGAGTTTCTAGAAGTAATAGGGGATGCTCACTACAATCATGTGAAAGATTGACAAGAACATTGTTCACCATAATCTTAATGCAAGATTGATATGAATGAAAAACTAAGAGGATAAACCTTCAATCATATGTTTAAAAATGAAGTCTCGTGTTCACAAATGACATACATAGCCCTCTAATAATGTTTAAGGCATTACGAGGGGGAGGGGGGCAAAGAAAAAAAAAAGGAAAAAACAATTCGTAAAATAAAAACACATAATTAAAAATTGGTTTGAAATTCATTATCATCTAAATGGTAAGTTTTTACCTTCTAAAACGTAACCTAGGACATTTTATGATCAACTAACTCTTGCTTCTTGTTTGAATGATTTCTCTTATCATCCAAATTACATATGATCTACCAGCCAGATGGTAAACCTACCAAGGTGGAAGTAGCCTTAAATTATGTCTATTAATCAAATGGTAAATTTTCTCAACCAAATGGTAGAGTGAAATCTTGCACACCTAACTCAAAAATCCATCTTCAAAATAGGGAAAATAGTTATTATCCTTCGCCCATCTTGGTCCATTCTCCTAGTGTTTGGGTTAATGTTCAAGCTCACATCAATTGGTTATGCTAGCCATGTATACTAACTAGCCATACTCACTACTTTTGTAGTGGCTTAGCTGATATGTGGTAAAAAAGACTTATAATTAATTAATTTTTATTTGGTTTCAGTCTATTTTATTAGCACATTTATTAGATATTGTACTTAATTGGCTTAGATTTTGATTTTAGGTCATTTAAAGAAATTGCACAAGATTTGGAGCTAATATAAACAGGTTACGCAATTTTGAAAAGTACATGACCATGTTGAAGTAGTTTTTAAGAAAAGCTTTAACATGGTCACCAGCATGTCCATGTTAGTGTTCATGTATCTATAGAAAAGGAATTTTACTAACAAATCAGGATTTATGACAATGAAGAAGCTATGTCCAAGGATATGTTATGTGTGAATATCACTTCTCTATTCAATCATTGTTGCTAAAAATTACATTCCTAATTAATAAACAATATTGAAAATGTGATTCCTACCTGCTGAAGACAACTTTTCTATTTTAGGGAGATTCAACTTTTCATTCCATTAAGATACATCTTTCTTTTTCAAAATATATTTGATATCTATAAAAGGAGTATAGAGTTCAAGTACTAGATATAGAGTTTTAGATTGGAAATAGCGTAATTATAGATTTTACCCTTATTTATGTCTTATTAATGATCTTTATGCAGTATTTTTATATTTTCATTTTTAATCCTAATGTGTTGCTAGCTTAATTTTATTTTGTGCTCGAGTATGATAAACTTTAGATTGAATATGTAATTTTCTTATTTATTATTTAATAAAATTACTATTATTCTTGTGATCCAATTATTTGTTCTTCATTATTTTCAAATTAATATTCTCATGTATTATTTTTATAATACCTAAATTTTTATTTATTTTAATATATATTTTGTCACAATGAGCTAAGCAAAATGATAGGAATTTCATAAAATTCGAGGGGCAATTTAGACTTTTCACAAAATGGAGTATTTAGTCCTAGATAACCTAATGCTTCTCCTTGTTCACCCCTCATAGCAAAAACAGCAGACAAAGGAGTGACTCTCTTGAAACAAACCCTAAGACGACAAAAGGAAAAACGATGCGACCTAATTCCAAGAACGAGAGGTAAAGGTTTTTATACAAAATTTTTTGTAGAGAATGGATAATCTAATATAGTTACATCACTTTGCTCAAGGATATGTTTTGTGGAAATTTTGAAGTAAGTAATCTAATTTCTGTAATTTATTTGTAATTACATGTTTTAGAGATTTAATTAAGTCTAAGGATAAAGAGAACTTGGTTCAAGAGAAATTGGAATAAAGAATTAGGAGTTCATGGAGATTGCCAAGGGTAACATTGGCTTCTAACACGGTCATGTTTCGACAATGTTGAGTTTAAAGTTCACACCAAGAGATACAAGGCCTCCTAACACAGTCGTCTTTCGACCGTGTTGAATCAAGGGTAACACGACCTCCCAACGTGGTCGTTTTTCGACTGTGTTGAGTTTGAAGGTTACATTAATAGATACATGGCCTCCTAACACAATCGTGTTTCGACCATGTTGAATCATGAGAAACACGGCCTCCCAACACGGTCGTGTTCCAACCTTATTGAAGCCAAACTTCACATTGAAAGATGCACGACCCTTAACATGGTCGTACTCCAACCATGTTGAGCTACATAGCCTCCAACATGGCCACGTTGAGTAAGATATAATTCAATTATATATCCATTTAACTTTGTTGGTCCCAATTAGATTAATCAAGAGGGGGGTGAATTGATTAATTACTTAAAATTTCACTTTTTTGCAAATCAACTAAAACTCTTGACTAATAAAATCACGTGAATAACAATAATGAAGAACAATAATGTGCAGTAAATAAAAGTAGAGAAGGGTAGAATGCTCAGATATTTATAGAGGTTCCGCCTCGAGCGTCAGTCCTCTATTCCAGCTTCACGCTGGGGTCCCGGTTGTCTATACCGGTTGTGTTTCACTATATCAACAAATCGAAGATATAAAACACAAGCCTCTTTAAGGCAAAGTCTCACTGTTGAGTCTTTCTAGCTTCTTCACTAAGCTCTTGGAGCTTGTTTCAAACCATATAGTGCTTTATTTAATTTAAAAACATAGTCTGATTTTGAAAGGATCTTCAAAACCAGGTGGTTGTTCCACATAAACTTCTTCCTTTATAAAACCATTTAAAAATGCACTTTTTACATCCATTTGAAAAACTTTAAAATCCTTATAAGATGCATATGCAAGCATTAACCGTATTGCTTCTAGTCTAGCAACAGGTGCATATGTTTCATCAAAATCTATTCCTTCTTCTTGTGAATAACCTTTAGCTACTAATCTTTCTTTATTTCTTATAATTTTACCGTCTTCATCTAATTTATTTTTAAACACCCATTTAGTTCCGATTGTAGACTTCCCTCTAGGTCTAGGAACTAAATTCCATACATTGTTTCTTTGAAGTTGATTTAATTCTTCTTGCATAGATATAATCCAATTAGCATCATTCAGAGCTTTTTCAATCTTACTAGGTTCAATTTCAGATAACAACACAAAATGATTTTCAAGATTTTGTAATTTAGCTCTTGTTTTAACACCCGATTGTATATTTCCTATTATTTGATCAGAAGGATGTGCGGACTTATACCTCCAAGCTTTAGAAGCCTCTTGTTCAGATCTTACAACTTCTGAAGTACCTTCTGTATTTGCCTCTGAAATAGGTTCGGGATGATCAGATCCTCGAATGTTAACAGCAAGTGCTTCGGACTTAGGTTCTGAACTAACTTCTGCTTTAAAATTGGAGTCCTTTTCTTCATCAGAATCAACATCCTTTAAATCCTCAATAAACTTAACATTTATAGATTCTTCAATAGTGTTTGATGACTTATTGAAAACATGATAAGCACGACTATTTAAAGAATATCCTAAGAAAATAGCTTCTTCAGATCTTTCATCAAACTTACCAAGGTTGAGTGGGTTCTTCTTCACAAAACATTTAGATCCAAAGATATGAAAATATGAAACGTTAGGTTTCTTACCTCGAAACATCTCATAAGCAATCTTTGATGTCATAGGTCGAATGAAAACTCTATTGATGATATAGCAAGCTGTAGAAATTGCTTCTGCCCAGAAATACTTAGCAATTCTACTCTCATTTAACATAGATCTAGTCATCTCTTGTAAAGTTCTATTCTTGCGTTCCACTACTCCATTTTGTTGAGGAGTGTATGGAGCTGAGAAATTATGAGATATACCATGTTCTTCACAAAAATTTAAAAAACTTGCATTTTGAAATTCTATTCCATGATCAGTTCAAAGACTAGTTATGGAAACTCCTTTTTCATTTTGTATTTGTTTTGCAAAATTTTGAAAAGAATCAAAGGTATCTCTTTTGTGTCGCAAGAAAATAACCCAAGTGTATCTTGAAAAATCATCAACAATAACAAATCCATATTTGCTTCCACCCATGCTTAAGACTCTAGTAGGTCCAAAAAGATCAAGATGCAATAATTTAAGTGGTCTCTTAGTTGAGATTACATTTTTACTTTTATGAGAAACAAAAACCATTTTATTCTTTAAGCAAGTATCACATTTCATATCTTGTTTAATATTTATCTTAGGTAATCCTTTAATAATATCCTTTTTAGATAATTTTTCTAAGTGATTGAAATTAACGTGTCCTAGTCGTTTATGCCAAGCAAAAACATGATCATTCAAAGAAATTAAACAACAATCATTATTGATTTCATCTGGTTTTATAAGATAGATATTTCTTTTCTTAATTCCTTCAAATAATCTTTTATCATTTTCATTAAAAGCATAGCACTTATCTTGATCAAAAATCATTCTATAACCTTTATCACATAACTGACTAATACTAAGTAAATTATGTTTTAAACCTTGCACAAGATATACATTTTCAATAAGAAACGTAGGCATACCAGTCGTTCCAGTGGCAATTATTTTACCTCTACTATCATCTCCAAACTTTACATATCCTTTTTCTTCCTAAGTTATGCTATTGAACAATGAAGCATCTCCAGTCATATGTCTAGAACATCCACTATCCAAATACCATGTTCCTCTTATTTTAGCATCATGTCCCTGTACAAATAAAAAGAATTAAGTCCTTTTAGGAACCTAAGCAAGTTTGGTCCCTTTAAAAGATAAGCTCATTTGATTTCTTCGATTTACTTGTTGACTACTGAGCTTATTCCTTTTATAATAGCAAAATTTCTCAATATGACCAAATTTATTACAGAAGAAGCATGCATAAGAATTAACATTCCTATACCTGTCATTTACCTATTTCTGGAAATTCTGGTTTGTATAACTTCTGTTATACCTTCTGGTATTGCTTCTGTAGTACCCATTGTGTGGATACTTCTTGTCAGAATAACTTCTGTAACAGCCTCTAGTATTTCCTCTTTTAACAATATTTGTATTCGAAATGTACTCTTTACTTTTGAATTTATCAGTTAAGACTTGCTTAGCTTTAACAAAAAATGTATTTTGATTCAATTTTGAACTCGAACCATGCTCATATACTAACCCATGTTTTTCATTCGAAACTCTTTGTGAAGAAATTAACATAGTCAATTTTTTATCACTTTCATCAAATTTCTTAAAAGTAGTTTTCAACGAACTGGACAGTTCATCAATCTTTACCTTCATGTTACTTGTTTCTGCTTCAAGTAGTTGATTTTCTATTCTTAGTTTCTCTATACTCACATGCATGGATTCATTTTCTTATTTCAAGATATCATTTTCATCCGCAAGTAACGAATTTGTTTGCTTTACTACCTCCTTTTCATTCTTAAGAGCGTTTATTTCATTTTCATACTTAGCTAATTTTGTATCAGCCCTTTTTAGTGCCTTTAGTAGCTTACTCATTTCTACTAGCATGTCAGTTTCAGTTACATCTTCATCAGATTCAGAATGTACCTCAGAACTAGCCATTAAGCACAAATTTGCCTCATCCTCTTCTTCTTCTGAATCCTCTGAATTTGTCTCTGTATCCTCTAAATCACTCCATGTTGCTAGCATTGCTCGACTTTTCTTTTTATAATTTTCCATTTTCTTGATCAGTGTTGGACATTCGTATTTTATGTGTCCTGGCTTTTTGCATTCATAACATTGAATCTCCCTTTTCTCTTTCTTCTTTTCTTTCTCCTTGTACGCTTTTCCTGCTTCATTATGCTTATATTCAGTACTTTTCTTGAAAACATTAAACTTCTTACCTCTTTGCTTCTTGAGCAGCCTGTTGAGTCTATGTGCTAGAAGACTGATGTCCTCTTCTTTCTCATCGTTGCTATCATCTGTTTCAGTTTCATTTTGCTTTATTTCCTTGACTTTAAATGCAATTCCTTTGGTACTGTCTTCTCCTCTTTGTGTGGTCTTTATGTGTGACTCATATGCCATGAGCTTTTCTCTCAATTGACTGAGAGTTAGCTTGTTCAGGTCTTGAGCTTCCTCTATAGCAGTTTTCTTTGCATCCCAAGATGGTGGCAATATCCTCAACATTTTCCTCACAAGATCTGGATCTGGAAGTTTCTTTCCAAGTGATGCAAGCTCATTTGTGATAGCTGTAAACCTGTTAAAAGCATCTTTGACATCTTCATTATACTTAAACTTAAATAATTCATACTGTTGAATTAAAGCATTTATCTTAGTTTCCTTGATGGTATCCGTCCCTTCATATATATCGGATAGGATATCCTAAATCTCCTTTGCACTAGCACACGATGATATTAAATAGAACTCTGATGGAGCAATAGTAGTCAGTAATAAATTTTTTGCTTTGTTGTTCTTCTCGATAATTTTCTTCTCCGAATCTGACAAGGTTGAATCTCCGTTCAAGGTGATCAAACTGTCTCCATGTGAAATGACCAGCCATGAATCATAATCATTAGCTTTGATGTAAGTTTCCATACGCATCTTCCAATATGAGAAGTTTGAGCCATCGAAGTAGGGAGCTTATTTAAATCTTATCTTTGGTATTAGCCACTGTGACCACCACGACGTATATGGTGCATCTCACCTAGAGCAAAGGGTTAGCACTTACCACCCTAAACAATCAAAATCTCTTCCCTTAATATGACTCTAGTAATTTATGTGAACTTTTTGCTCCTTTAAGTAGTGTTTACCATCCTAAAAAAATAAAAATGGCTAGTGATGGGTGGTGACCATCACCCTAAGTGAGTCATGTCACCCATCACCATAGCTTAGTAATTTGACTAAAATCCTTTGAATTAGGTTTTAAGCACAATTAAACGGTGGTGACACAAGG
Source organism: Laguncularia racemosa (assembly GCA_037954665.1). NCBI lineage: Eukaryota > Viridiplantae > Streptophyta > Magnoliopsida > Myrtales > Combretaceae > Laguncularia > Laguncularia racemosa. The sequence continues at coordinate 1,827 of JBBMOL010000953.1, read as the reverse complement.
GGAATTTGGGCTAATGAGAAAATTGGAGAAAATATATTTGTTTTATTCGTTTTTATATATTAATGTGCAAAAAAAAAAAAAAAAGACATGGTTGATTCAAACAACCTGACATCACTTATAACTCATTGGAATCGAACTAGGATACTTAAATCTAAGGATTGATATGACTCACGAGTTTCTAGAAGTAATAGGGGATGCTCACTACAATCCTGTGAAAGATTGATAAGAACATTGTTCACCATAATCTTAATGTAAGATTGATATGAATGAAAAACTAAGAGGATAAACCTTCAATCATATGTTTAAAAATGAAGTCTCGTGTTCACAAATGACATACATAGCCCTCTAATAATGTTTAAGGCATTACAAGGGGGAGAAGGGCAAAGAAAAAAAAAAGGAAAAAACAATTCGTAAAATAAAAACACATAATTAAAAATTGGTTTGAAATACATTATCATCTAAATGGTAAGTTGTTACCTTCTAAAACGTAACCTAGGACATTTTATGATCAACTAACTCTTGCTTCTTGTTTGAATGATTTCTCTTATCATCCAAATTACATATGATCTACCCGGTGATCTTCTTCTTCCTTTGTCCGAGATCGTCGCCGGCGGGGGAAAAGTCGAATTTCAACCGTTTTCATTCGATTTTTTGCACAAATCCAACAAATCTTTAACTGAAATAGGATAAACGTCATCCAATTGGAATCAAATTGCAACAAATCGAAGAATTTACTCAAATCGGAGATGGGTTTTTCAACCGAAATCCGATTTGACTCAATCGAAGGAAATCTGAGCTTATGCAACTTGATTTCTTGCATCTATAAATAGGAATCGAGGGGAGGATGCCAAAGCATGGATTAAAAGTGGGAAAAAGAGAGAAAATAAAAGAAATCGAAGCCACGCCAAAGTTCCTTAAGCCGCGACCACCTGTAAAATATGACTCAATTTGATTTAAGGGATGGACCATCTAAAGTTGAATTGTACCCACCTTTACTTAAATCTATTACTGAAGGTGAAGAAAGGAACAATCTCTATTGTTTAGCTAGCCATAAAACTCCTTCACATAGCTTATCTAGAGATATTTGTATCATTGAAAGGGAGTTTTGGCTAATAAGCATAATGTTGACAAGTCTTTACAAGTTGGAGATTATGCTTATGTAAGATTATAGCCATATCAATAGGAAATAGTGGCTCAAAGGTTATCTTTTAAGTTATCTCCATGATATTATGGCCCTTTTAAAATGCTTGCTAAAGTTAGGATATTAGCCTATAAAATAGGGTTGCCTTAAGATTCAAAGTTTCATCATATTTTCCATATTTCAATTTTGAAAAAAAAGTTGAAGGGGAGTTTCTTATAGAAGTTTATTACCATCAAATTCTTTTGAGAGTCATCCTTTGGTAATGCCTCTAGCTATTTTAGACTCTAGTGATAGGAATCAAAATCCGACCAGACCTATCATTAGAGCAAGAACCAAAGGATTTCGAATATTGGCAATAAGGGCCCATTTTGAGCAAATTGACCCTGGAATTATTCGATCATGGGTTCAAAATGCGGGGGAAGCAGATTCCATGTTTTGCAATTTTTTTCCTTGCCCAAGACACGTGTTAGCTCGCGATTGGACGACACAAACGCATGCGCCAAGCGCGTGATCTTCTCCTTCCTTCATCTGAGATCGTCGCCGACAAGGAAAAAATCGAATTTTGGCCGTTTTGATTCGATTTTTTACACAAATCTAACAGATCTTTAACTAAAATGAGATAAACATTATCCAATTAGAATCAAATCACAAAAAAATCCAAGATTTACACAAATCAAAGGCAAATC